>CM035417.1:107160778-107395778 GCA_020310875.1 Ceratopteris richardii | reverse complement strand
GAGAGAGAGAGGGAGGAAGAAACAAAGGCGGCTCAATAGCATGCGTATATGATTTCTGACATGGAGGAGAGAGAGAGAGAGAGAGAGAGAGAGAGAGAGAGAGAGAGGTGAGTTTATGTTGGCAGAGAGAAGAAGAAAGAAATAGAAGAAAAGAAGTGAAAGAAAAACAAGAAAGAACGAAAAGAAAGGAAAACAAAAGGGAAAGAAGCAAAGGCTTAGTCGATCTGAGTCCATTTTTCTCCTTGAGTCCATTTGATTATGATCCGTTATCATGCTTGTTATTATATTTTAAAGCCAATTGGAGCTTCATAGTCATAATACATGATGTTTGGTACCTCAAGGATATTTAAGTCTAATGATAATACATGAAGTTAGATATCTTGAGCTACCTTTTACTGTAAGATGTATATGAGTTCTCTCCTGATACATTAATCACTAGTTCCGATCGATCCGTATATTATAAGAATGAAGATAGATAGAGTGATGTTACCATGAGTAAAACAGGAGGACAACTCTTTGGAAAAAACATAACTTGAATCCATTGGTGTGATTTATGAGCCGAGACTATCAAGACAAAAATAATGGATTCTCTTGAGTTAGAAGATAGAAGAGAAAGAAAAGAGTGGAAGGAAGAGAGGAAAAGAAGAAAGACGGAGGGAAGAAAAGGAGTCTTTGTGACCATGCATATGTTTTTTCCCATATGTTTATGTGCATGAATGTCATACAATTTCAAAACGAAAAAGAAACAAATCAAAATTGTAGTGTGTTTTTATGAGTTGGAATGTGCTAATGACTTTTCAAGTATGTTTCATTCTTTTCAAGAAGTACTAACATGATTTATACTCCCCCAACCCATGGACATTTCTGTGGTTCTTCTTACCAGGTTGGGTTGCGGTTGATGATTTCTGAGATTATATGAACTGATTGCAGACTATTGAAGTAAAGAGAAGAGAAGCTATTGCCGAGGATACTTGAAGAAAAAAAAGGATCGAAGTAAAGTCAAAAGTAAAGGTTGGACCGCAAAGACCAAAGTCGAGTCCCATGGGCATCTTCTCCTTCTATAGCGAGAAGTCTACGTTATATTTGAGTGATCCGCACTGTAGCGGCAGCATATATTTGTATTCACGTGTTCCACACTGTAGCGGCTTACTATATCACCGACCCGCACTCTAGTAGGCATCATTGTATCATTCAGATTTTATTGGACGACTTCAGCTATATTCTCGTTGTATCATTGAGCTTTGTTTGCACATCGATCTGGCGACTTCCATGTTTTAGCATGGTACTTGGATTTTCTTGCTCCCGATGCCTACGGTCTTACACATACGCACATTCACTCATCTCTTCCGAGAGGGTAGGGGCCTTACGATGATTGCCACACCAGAGAGAGAGGGCAAGGTGCCCAACACGCAGACGCCGCTTGCCAGACGTGGGAATGGCGCACATGAGGGGCCTGATCCAACCCCACATCGGCTCTTCCCATTCACTTGCTTCCTTCCTGACACTTGAAGCCGACGTGAAGCGACAGTTGCCCGGTGATCCTCGACACCCCACCCACTCCTTGAGAAGACACACAGGAACCTCGATGCTAGATCAAAAATTCCACGTACTAGCATTTCAGGTTCTGTGATTTTTTTGCATTGCTCCACATACACACTTTGAATTGAAAGATTGTTTGGTTGCCTGATTCTTGAGCACTCACGATCTGAACTGGTTTAGTCCATAGGCCTGTGCACAAGAAACTAAAATGAATAAAATAATTGAGGAACAGTTTAGGAAATACAAAGAGCGATTTAGGGAAATGGAAATTAATGTGAGTGAACCTATAAAATCAAAGTTTAGTATTGTGATGACCCTAATGCAAACAATAAATGCAATATCTGACACTATCCAGCTAATGGGAATAAGTATAAGGGTGGGGTTGGGTAGAAGGATAAAGGGAGGGGTAGGGAGTAGGATTAGGGGCTCTAGAGAGGGCCAAAATGCTAAACAATGAAAGCTATAGAGGGTTCATATGAAAAAATGTGAAACATGTGGGAAAATAAGGATGGAATAGACCATGTGGGCCACACGCAAAATAAAAAGCACATGATAAATGTGCACAAAACATATGGGTGTTGACCAAAAGTATGAGAAAATTTGTTGCTGTAAGTAGCATTGACTCTATAATTTTACACTCTTGAAATTAGGAGTGGTTTAGCTAGCCACTTCTTGATGAAGAAGTCATGTGAAGGGTCTCATAATTTAGCCCTCAATACCTTGGCTCTGGTGATAAATTTTGGAAATGCCTCCCCAAGACCTAGTCTTTTCTAACTCTTCAACAATGTTCTTTGCTGTGTTCCCTTGTTGGAATTGTGTCTTAAATGGTTCCTTCATTAGATCCTATGTAGTGAAGTGATTCTCAAAAATTTGACAAAACCATTTATTTGCTAAACCTTCTAAAGTTGCTCGAAAAAGAATTGAAAAGGTGTATGCCCTTCCCATTAGACCCCTTGTCTTACATAAGGCTAAAAATCTTCTAATATGTTCATCTAGGTCTTCTTATGTTAATCCCTTGAACGATGGAAATTTGATATTTACTATGAGGAGTAGAGCTTCTAAGTCTACCTAAGCCACCATATTTCTCACTAATGATGTTTATGATAGAGGGTTGGTCTACCTTCAAACAACTTTTCTTCTTGTTTCTTTACAAGGGACCCTCAAAGTTTGAGACCAGGTCATAATCATCAGTTGGTCATTCTCCTCTTAGGCTAAGAGAAATCCAAGTGAAAGAAAGATTACCTCTCATACCAGCACTATCGGTATCCCTGCACTTCTTCTATACTTTGCAAATAGTCCTTCTCCTATGCTCACGCCTCCTTGTCGTCCCACCATGCATGCAAAATTTTGTTGGGGGGTTCTTTTGCACAAAGAGGCTTGAGTGTTTGTAGGAGAAGGAAGACGATGAAGAACTAAAACATAGACACCGGAAGCTTCTGTATATTGATTACCAATAGGAAAAATACAATAATGATGTCCAAACAAGATCAAGTGATCTTTGTGCAGAGTGCTTAATCCCAAAGAATACACACACACATGCAAGGTTGCAAGATACCCAAAGTTCCTTATGCGGCCAAACTTCTTTGCACTAGACCTCCACCTTCTCTAGGAGCTTTCTCTTGTGCACACCTTGCACTGAAGCTTCCAGTAGGTTAGGAGGGAGAGGAACACCTTCAATCGACATGCACACCTCTTCAATGGTACCTTGTGCCACCTTGGTTGCCTTGCTTACTTGTTCTCTGCACACACTAGATCACACCATCTTAGAAACTTTGTCTCACACTTGCTTCTCTGTATTGCACTTTGGTTGAATGTCTCTTGCTCTTCTCACCTAGTGTAGACTATGCTCTCACTTGCTTAGTCTAACTTCAAGAATAATAATGTCCATTCCTTGTGTGTCAATTCACTTACATATGTTTCTCCTAACTGATAGCATATCTTGGTGCTCACTGTCCCAACAATGTCTAAAAGTGTGTACAGCCAACAACTCCCTATTTTTTCCTATATTCACTTTAGGAGTAAAACAAAATTTTAAATGGGGGGCATACATACACTTTTGCATGCCGCTTCCTCTTCCCATGCCTTCACTTTTGTCCTTCATCTGCAACTTGCATTCAACGTTTTGCAAACCATGACCATTGTGCATAAATTGATTATGCACTACCTATGCATGTTGACCAACTTGACTTTGATCATTTTGACTTTGACTATCTTGACTTTGAACATTTTGAATTTGACCAACTTGACTTTGACCACTTTGACTTTGACAATCACGTGCAACTTTTGGGTACAGCGAGGTGCATCCTCTTCTTCATACTTATTAGGTGTGTGATGCGAGGTTATAGAGTCTCAAATCTTATAATATAAGAGGATATTCCCCCTTAGAGGAGCCCAAAAGCTCCACCAAGGGATCCACGTGTACAAACATCACCAAGAGAGGCTCCTCCATGCAAGAATGCCATGAGAAGAAGCTCAACCATACATGATCAGTACTCAGAGCTACATGCAAAGGGTGTGGGAAGCTCATCTCCCCCTTCTCCCCTTGAGTTGGGAGAGCCATACTTTGGTAAGGCTCCTTATACTTCATCTGTGGCATTAAGGGATGCTTGCATGCTTTTCTTCTTACTTGTCCTCATGAGATCAAGTAATACCCCCTCTAGTTTGACCATTGAACTTCATCTACCCGCTGTAGAGGCTACTTCAGTGATACCAATAATCATTGATTTGAGCATAATTTCCTCTTATATTATCGAAATACAAACATTCCAAGATCTATAAACTCATTGATCCAAGATCTTTCAAATGAGTGTCTATAAGCCATAATTGGATCATTCAAATCCAATTGTATAGAGCATTTCATTTGTTGCATGTATATTAAAAGAGAGATGTTGCACTTATATGTAGCTCCACTATTTATGCCATAACTACCTCGTGAATCTTTATAAATTCTACACTCCAAGATCTTTATGTTGGATATGATATCTCATGTGATGGCTTATGGAAGCCATATCTCAATAAGCTTTTAGATGGTCTTGATTGGTGAGAAACTTTTTATGAGTGACTTGAGTGTTCCTATGTGATGCTTAGAGTTCCTAATCACATTTAGAATCATTTTGGATTATTATGCATTTCTTCTTATACCTTTGCATCATATTTGCTCTCTCAATTACATTCATTTGGATACTTTTTTCATCATAATTTAGAATTTTAGATCGTTTTCTCTTCCAATCTTATAAAACACATTGGCATGTGCATTAAGGTTAGTTTTGATATGACCTCATCTCTACATAGATTAGAAAAAGTTATTGGTGTCTAGGAATTTATATCAATGTAAGGGATGATGTAAACACTTGTACTACATGTGAGATACATTCATATGTTAAACATAGAGATCCTTTGCATCCTACTTATCTTCCTTGTATTCACTACAAGTGGGTAGTTTCTCTTGTGACCATGCTTAAAGATATTGATAAGATTAGATATAGTATACTTGCAAGCGACAATATTGCGAACCATGTATAAGTCCAAGTACTACGATCTAAAATAATATATAATGTATTCGAATTCTTACTTGAATATGTGATTTCAAGATTTGGATGCATTGAAAAAGTAGGGGTTCATAGGAGAGGATTAGATGTTCATGAGGCTAGAGAATTGTTTGCATGACATATAATTTTCTTATATATTGTAACTACTTATAAACCTAAGACTAATGGGAAAATAGAAAGAGACCATTCACATACTATGAAAGATATCTCTAAAGCTTGCGATGGTGATTTAAAGCAATGACCAGAATATCTAAATTCTACATAATGGGCTGATAGTATGACTTACATTAGGACAACAAAATACATGCCTACTAAAATAACGTATTGTTAAAAACCTATTTTTCCTATTCATATTCTTACATGGCATACAATATGTTGGAATGCTGATCTATCAAGTGATGAACTATTGGCTTCAAGAATTAAACAACTTAAGCAAGGGAATGAAAAAAAGTACGATGGTGTTATAAGATTGAAAGAATCAAGATTGAAAAATAAAAACCACTTTGATAAATCACATGGGCTAAGGCCAAAAAAGATTGATGAAGACGATTGGGTTTTTGATCTATGAAAGTATGTTTGATTCCAAATATGATGAAAAAAGGAAATTAACACGTCGATTGTTCGGAACCTAATGTTGCCATAAAAGTATACAAGAAATATGCCATTATATGCTTATAATATTTTAAACAAACCTCTTACTGTCTAAAATATAATGGAAAAGTGGATTATGTGAGTGGCTTTAATAGAGGTGGCCTCGGTTAAACCCGCATGAACAACACAATGCAAAAAGTGGTTTTTTTATGAAAGCTTTATTAAAAATCATCGATAAAATTCACAATGGATGGATTTTGAGATGAGCTCCTGAAAACATCGACTTTTAAGAAACAAAAGCGACTTTTAAGAAACAAAAGCACAAACACTCTGTTTTCTTTTATGATGGTAAGACTTATAAACGAAAGGCTCAGAGACATTCAATAGCCTAATTTTTGGGCGTTGTGGCACTTTTGAAGCTATAGGAAATTTTGGAGGAGCATTGATATCCATTACTAAATTGTGGAAGATCCCAACTCTGATCTTCTATGTATATTGCACTTTGATTTTGTGATAAGAAGATGATGTATTTCCTAGAGTTGATCTCTATCTATCTCAAGGTCAAGAGCTTGATATCTATAAAAAATTTCTTTCTAAAATGATTTTGAATATGTGACTCTCTTCAGTATTAAACTGAGAAGTATCCTCCTCTGATATTTTTTTTCCAAAAGGAAGTTTGGTCTTGGCCTACTCTTCTAGAGTTTAAATAAATAAAAAAGAAAGAACAAGTTACAAGTGAATGGGAGTAGTGCCCTTGGGACCCCCCAATCCCACAAAGCAAGGGTAGAGCATGTAGGTCTAGAGAGTGTTACAAAGGATGTTAACAACCCTCCTGTCCCACTCACGTGGGGCCCATTTGGATTTAAGCTTGTTGTTCTTGATGAGGAACACTTTATGATGCCTAAATAGTGGGGACCTCTTATAGTTAGAGATTCTTTTGTTAAGGAGGAATAGAGACTTCTCGATGGACCACTCTTTAGGAGGGTGTCCAAAATTACTGGCACACCGCTCCCTCTAGATCTTCTAGAGGGTTTCTCCTCTTATAGCATTCCATAGTGCTACTGAGAAACCAATGGCTTCACTAAGCAGCACTTGTTTCTAGGTGATTTGTGCATGCAAACTCAAAATATTCCTAAGTATGCACCAGAGCAAGAGTGACTTGGGGCAAGCGAAGAAGATGTGACTGAGATCCTTGATGTTGTGATGGCATCTCTTGCACCATGGTAGGGCCCCATAAATTTTGTTAGCCTTTAGGTTGGTCCAGATACCATGGTGGAGAATTTCCCACATGAGAACCAAATTTTGTGATCTCCATGACAGGATGCCAGATAGACATGAACTTCAAATCCCAATGCAGCCTAGTCCAAGTCAAGCACCACTTCTTGTTAACCGTGATATGATAGTCTGTGTACCTTGATTCTAGGAATTTTGGACAGGCGATTGCCATTGTGCCACATAAGAACCTATAGGCATGGTGGATCCCACCCAATGAGGATTCCGACTTTTGAACGTTCCCAAGCGATACATCTACTCTAGAGGAGAGTCCATTCTTCATACTTAACTCTTATTTCGGGGTTTATGTCCTCAAATCTGATCCAGTGACTAGTTTTCTTGTTTCCAAAGGTGTTTCCACTATCTAAAACCCTTGTTCCATAGACTCTTTGCATTTTGGAGATTCTAGGAAGCCACACTCCTGATGCCCAAGATCAGAAACCATACTGAGTCATGTTTTCTGATATCGATTGCCCATTTCCAATCTTCTCTAACTCAGAGAAATGGTTTTAACTTGTTCCAATTCTTCCATAGGGAGCAAACTAGATTCAAGCCTTTAGGGGAAACCAGACTCCTAAAAATGAGCTTGGCCCAAGAGAAGTCACAGTTGCACCAAGCCCTAATGATCCACTTTGTTGCTAACTTGTTAGCCATGCCTTCAATATCCATAATGCACACACCCCCACAATCCTTTTGACTAATGCAGGTAGACCATTTAATTTTCGGAAACCCCCCTCTTCTTTTGGTCCCCCGTCCAAAGAAATTTTTTGCAGGTTCTATCCAGTTTGCTAAGCTCTTGATCTTTCGTCTCCAACAAGAGAGAAAGTAAATGGTCGAAGGAGATGAGGAAGGTATTAATTAACATGGCACAGCCCACAAGGTTGATTTGCATGCCCTTCCAAAATGATAATTTTTTTTCTAGTTTGGAAAGGACCCAGCTCTATCGTTGCTCCATGGCGACACCAAAGCCCATCAGTATACCAAGAAGATGGAAGACCTGACCCCTAGGGATAATTTGGCAACCATGGTCAACCAGCAGTTGGGGAGGCCGACTATTGATGGCATGAAAAGTAGTTTTAGAGTGATTGATTTTAGAACCAGATGCCTCACAAAAGGTGTCAAGGCACCCGCAAAAGGCTTTGATGCTCACCAAATCATTATGTACAAATGTATTCATGTCATCTGCAAGAAGTCTCATGATCATCTGACCATGGTTGAGAGGTAGAGTGAGACCTTTAATATGGCCCATTTCCATGCGATGTTGCATGAGACGGCTAATCCCTTCCATGGAAATAGCAAAGGGAAGAGGGGCTAAAGGGCATCCTTGCCTAATAGATCGTTTTAATATGATAGCCTTCGATAACTAGCCATTGATATTCATTTGCATCGATGTGTTTTCCAACAAAGTAGCGATCATCGTAGTGAATTTTTTACTACAACCATTGTCTTTAAGAGATTGGAGAACAAAGTCCCATTCTAGTTTGTCATAGGCTTTGTCGAAGTCAATTTTAGGGAATACAATGTCATGCTCGGATTCTTCAACAAAATCTAGACTTTCCCAAATATCAATAATAGCTTCTAGTATTGATATATCCTTGATGAATCCTTTTTGGTCCTCGCTAAGCCACCTCTTCAAGTGATAAGAAATTCTATTGGCAATTACTTTCGCAAGAATCTTGTATCCAATTTGAAGCATCATGATTAGGTTCCAATTTCCAATCCTATTCTTGTTACCTTTTTATGGACGAGCTTGATGACACCATTGTTTAGGCATTCAGGAAGGGCTCCAAAATCTAAGGCTTCTTGCCAAACCAAGCGCAACGGGGTGACCAGCACTTGTCTGAAAGACTTAAAAAATTCATTTGTGAGGCCATTAGTACCTAGCCTTTTCCCCTTGGGGAGTGTATCGATAACTTGGAGAATCTCATTATCAAAGATGGCTGCATCAAGGAGAGACTTCACGTTATGCAATATTCTCAAGGGAGAGACTCTCAAGATGGTCGCCATGCACTCCCTCCTATGGGGAGAAAGAGGCGTCAAAACCCCTAGGAGCTGAGTAAAATGGTTGACAATAATATCACTATTTTCTTGTTCCGTTTTGCATTTGGACCCATTGCTCTCTATCAAGAATGGAATAGAGTCTCAAATTTTCTTCCTCTTGAGGATGCCACACATCTCTTTAGTTGGTTTGTTAACCTTTCTTGTCCACCAATCTTTAAAATATACTTGTAGGTTTTTCCTTTGAATTTCTTCCTCGTATCTCAACATGCCTCTAATTTTTCGTAGTATCGTCTAGCATTGGTAGTTCCCTTAATAGGGATTATAAGTTAGGTTCAATGTTGATGATTTATACGTAGAAGGGTACAAACAAAATGGAAGGTTGGTTGCCAATGGGAAAATGTTGATAGGATGTTTTAACCTTAAATGTTAAAATACTTGAAATGAATGTAGCCATGTTTGCAAAAGGTGTAGATGTTATTGCTGATATAGATATTTGACACAAGTGAATTGGACATGCAAATTTGTAGAGGCTGAAATTGATGCAATCAAAGGGGCTTGTCAATGGACTATCAAATTTCAAGGTTGCAGATATGCAAAAGGTATATGAAGCATGTGAATTAGGCAAATAGTCAAGGGCACCATTTTTGCATGACACGCATGTTAGTAAGAATGTGCTAGAAATAATACATACATATGTCTGGGGTCTTACAGAGACCACATCTATGGGAGGTTGCAGGTTTTCTATCACTTTCATTGATGACCATACACAAAAAGTATGCATATACTTCATGAAAGAGAAGAGAGGTATTTACTCACTTTCAGAATTTCAAGACTATAGTTGTAAAGCAGACATGGAAGTATTAAGATCTGATGGAGGAGGTGAATACATGTCAAATGAGTTTAGCAGTTTCTTAAAAAAGTCATGGAATTGAAAGACACTTTCATGTAGGTACACACCACAACAAAATGGCATTGTTGAATGCAAAAAAAATATACATTTCATAGAAATAGCAAGAGCCTTGATGGCTAAGAAAAATATGCCTCATTGTTACTAGGCAGAAGCTATGCACACTATTGTGAATAGCATCAATAGAACTCAAACTATTGTTGTACATCTAGTTACACTTGAAGAGAAGTTTATAGACAGAAAACCAAACTTATCACATATGATAGTATTTGGTTGTATTACATATTTACATGTTCCAAATTAGTTGAGGATGAAGCTTGATCCAAAAGTAGAAAAATTTAATTTCATTGGGTACTTCCTTGAGCAAAAGGGATATAAATGCTACATCCCACTCACATGATAGGTGAAGGTAAATAGAGATGTGGTGCTTGATGAAATGTCAAGCTTTTATTTAGATGTCGAAGAAAGACTTAATCTTGACTCAAATGACAAAGGAGATGCTGAAAATTCAAGTGCACAATCTCAATTTTTGAGTGGACCTGATGTGTCACCAAGCAGTTCTCTCAATTCAAATCCATGGAGTAGAAGATTGAGTGGAAATTTCAGTCCAACAATTTCATCAACTACATCCAAGAACGGTAAGGAAAAGGTTTTTTTTGGTAATAAAACATCTGCAAGATTTGAAGAGATTTGTGGAGATTCAGGTGGTTCAAAAAAGATCCTTGATTAGGAACTTAGATTGCACTCTATGAAGACTCCAGGGCTAAGAAAGGCATACACAAATGATACAAGGAGAAGTGGTCCTTGTCCAAGATGATGTGCGAGGATGTGGAATTTAGTGCAACAATTGACCTATGATAGTTACATGGTTGTCATTGTGCCTACATGATCAAGGTAATACAAAATGTTGAAACTTCTTGTTTTGCAGGTGCACTTGAAAATGAGAATTGGGATGCTACAGATGTGTCGATTATGGAAATGAAACATGGAAGCTAGTTCCATTGCCACAAGGAAAGAAGCCCATGGGTTGCAAGTGGGTTCACAAGGTGAAGCACAACGTTGATGGTAGTGTAAGCAAGTATAAAGCACGATTGGTAGCAAAAGGATATGCACAAACATATGGCATTGAGTATGAAGAAATGTTCATCCATATAGCTAAAATGGCTACTGTCATAGCACTTTGCAGCATTGGCTACAACAAATGAATGGATGTGAAGAAGGCTTTCTTATAGGATGAGTTGCAGAAAGAAATATACATGGAGCAACCACAAGGATATCAGGATTCAAAGCACCTAGAATATGTTTGCAACCTATTAAAGGCATTGTATGGACTTAAACAAGACCCTCATGCTTGGCATGCAAGAATTGCATATTATTTAGCCACCATTAATTTCCTATGTGTGATGCATATTACTCATTATACACAAGGAAGGGTAATGATGGCAACACAATTGTGGCTATTTATGTTGATGACTTCATTTTATATGGGTATACTAAAGAACACATCAATGATGTAGCAAAACTCCTTATGTAGGAATTTGACATGAAAGATCTTGGTCTGATGTGCTATTTTTCCGGCATTGAGTTTATACATATAGAAATAGGTATATGGATGTCCCAAAGGAAATTTGCCTTCAGTATGCTACAAAAGTATGGTATCTTTGATTGTAAGCCAATTTTTATGCCATTAGATTAAAATTTGAAGTTGGATACTACATCACGTGAAGCATTCGAAAATGCTACTATGCGCAAGAAAATTATGGGAAGTTTGATATCTCTCACAATTACAAGGCTTGATCTAAGCTATGCAATTGGAATGGAAATTCAATTGATTAGGGCAAAAAATGGCAAAAAATGGGCCGTGTAAGGATTTCAATTAGTTGTCCTTAATCTAGATTAATCTTTTCAAATCATCCTTGAAAATTTTGTGTAGGTTCATTTCAAATGTATCTTCCAGGAATATATTAGTTTTGGAAGAGAGAGAAAGCTTGTGTGAGAATCATGAAAAGTGATATGCCTCAAAGTTTGTGCCCATCGGACGTTCGAAAAAATTGAAATTTTCCCTCTTGTCCTTCGACCTATATTATGGTGTTTTTAGGATGTGTTCCAACTTTTTTCTGTACTCTTGAAAGCAAACCAACTTCTGTCTTTTTCATAATTCTAGATGCATTTTCCATGTGGAGTCCCTAATCCAAACACTTTCACAAAACTTTCAGCCAGTAGGGGACTTTGTGTCATAAGTTCCATACCAATATGGTGCAAGTTCATAAGTATGCAACAATCAAAAAGGTATTCCGAAGAGCTCTATGACCTTGTGAAGCTGAAGCATCATGCAAAGAAGTCCAAAAACATATTGAAATATGGATAGATGAAGCTACTTATCAAACTGATCCTCGAATTAGAAGTTACCTACCTTTTCATAATCTTCTTGATTTTATTAGATTTCTAGGAGATGGTGATGAGGGTTTATGTGGATATTTTGCAAAGTTGTGTGAGTTCTCAAACAACTACACGCAATACATAAAACAGATGAATTTTTGTAGATCATGAGGCCGATATGCAACATCTTATATCTGATATGCATGTGATTGATTTCAGAAGGGCAATCATAGAGCTTATAGGAACCATCAAAAAGGCTTGGAGTATCAAAGACATAACTTACTACTTGGTGAGCTTTAAAGAGATTACTTAGTCCAATATTACTTTTTCAAAAAAACATCTCATGGTCTTGATCTTTATGTTTTTATAGCATATTCTATTTTTGCATGGTCCATTGTTTGTGGAAAAGGGAAGCCTTGCCACATGTGACACTCTGGGATGGAAATGTCTCATTATGAAGCAAGAACAAGATTCTTCAGATGCATAAGAAAGAAGTTGCAAAAATTAATCCCTTCAAAGAGCTTTTTGATTAGTTCTTTAGAAGACAAATACAAAGGAACACATGCCAAAAATTATCAACAGATTGAAAATATCAATGTGAGGAAAATCCTTTCCCGCCAAAGCTAGATGAAATACAAGAAGAGTGACATCTCATTCTAATGTGAACTTGACGGTAGAAATATGGTATCAAATAGGATTTTGAATATGTTTTGATATTTTTCTTACCAAAACTACATATGGATGTATTTACAATTTTTAAAACCATAGAATTGATGACACAGAAAGGCATGATTCTTCTTATCTTTTGAATGAACTTGACTTTGGAAAATCTCGTCTAAAAAGCTTATGCGAACAAAGAATGAATCTAGAGACTAAAGCTTTTCCTTTTTTCTCTAAGGCTTTCATTGTGCCCTTGTCTTTGCTAAGAAAATTGTCTTCATTTGATATAAATATCTGCAAAAAAAGCAACAATAGTAAGATTCTACATGTAATAGGGAAAAGGAATCATGAAGAAAAAGGAAGTTGCATAAGAAAATGAAACACTACTAATTCAAGCGACTAGGCTTATTAGAAGATCTTAGTTGGGCCTAATCACTTGAATCGGTCGTCCCTCAAAATCATGACAAAAAAAGCTATTTGGCCTATTTCTTTTGCAAATACCTATGAATGATGAGGAATAAGGGGATTGCATAAGAAGAGAAACAAAGAACTCAAGTATATGAATGAATGTGGGACACGACCAATTCAAGCGATAAGGCTCATCAAAAAATCTTGGATAGGCCTAATCGCTTGAATTGGTTATGTCTCAAGGATGAGTCATAGATGAAAGGTAAATGATTTTGAACATACCTTAACCTCATACTCATCCTAAAGCAATTATTCAGCATCAATTCATATTGTTCTTTTGTCCTCAACAACTTCCTTTTGTTCAATTTTCCCATATACAAGTAAAGTTTGATTCCATTACTTGAGATTTTTTTATTTTCTTCCTATGCAAGGTCCTTCATCTGCTAGACACAAAGGAGGTCATCTTGAACCTCAGATTGCATGTGAACTTCTATATCTTATTATTGGTTTAGAATTTTGAGAATATTATACTACCATTGCATCCGAAAATGTGTCAAAACCCTAAGATTGACTGTCTATTTTCATGATTCTAATACCTAGAGGTCTTCATAAGCCTTTTTGTACTAATTTTCAGACACGACTGATTCAAGAGATTAGGCCCATCCAACATTTCTAGATGAAGCTAATTGCTTGAATTGGTCGTGTCCTAGATTCATGTACCAATAGGCTCATCAAGACTTCTAGGTATCAGAATCATGCAAATAGGTAGTGAATTTTAGGTTTTGGCGCATTCTGGATGCAATGGTAGTATTAGTTTCTTCAAATATTAAGCCAATAGTAAGATAGAGAAGTTTGCATGGAATCTGAGGTTCAAGATAACTTCCTTTGTGTCTAGGACATTAATGATCTTGCATAGGGAGAAAACAAAATATTTCAAGTAATGCAATGAAATTAGGGCATGACTGATTCAAGCGATTCAACCCATTCAAGGTCTTCCGATGGGTCTAATCACTTGAATTGGTTGTTTGTCAAAATCATAAGAAATAGAGGCTAATTTTCCCATTTCTTTGGTCGATATCTATGAATGATGATGAATAAGGGGATTGCATAAGAACAAAACCAAAGAACTCAAGTATAGGAATGAATCTAGGACATGACCAATTCAAGCGATTATGCTCATCAGAAAATGTTGGATGGGCCTAATCGCTTGAATTGGTCATGTCTCAAAGATGAGTCATAAATGAATAGGAAATGATTTTGAGCATACCTTAACCTCATGCTCATCTTAAAGAAATTCGTCAACATCACATCTTTGTGGGATTTAAGTCTAGATGCAAGGGACGATCGATGCAAATGAATAGAGGCAATCAAAGATGGTCAAACATGTGTTATCGCTTGAATTCGTGAATTTCAACAGTGAAATGGTATGGATGAATAAGATTGTGAGACAAGCCTCGAGAATTTCAACAGTGAAATGATATGGATGAATAAGATTGTGAGACATGGCAACTTGCACCTTGAGATCCACAAGGTCAAATGATGTAAATGAATGAAAATGTGCAATGTGGTAATGTACGTTGGGATTTGCGATGGTTAAATGATGTGGACCAATCAAAAGGTACCATGTGGCATCAATGACCAATAGATCCTAAAGTCTCTATATAAGCCCCTCACCTCATTTGTAGCATTTTTCTTGTACTCTCTCTAGTTTCACTTAACTCCCCATATTCTTCAACACATTGTTTTTTGACTCTTTTTTGCAAGAAATAGCTCATTGCTTGTTCAAGTCTCTTGGTGTGCAATATAATATATGCATTTCTTTGCTTTTTGAAGTGGAGCATTCATTCATATAGCTAGAAATATGACACTTGTTTGGACATGACCAATTCAATCAATTAGGCCCATCAAAGAAGCTTGGATGTCCCTAATTGCTTGAATTGGTCATGTCCAAAGAGAACAAGTATATGATACCTATTTGCTTTTCTTCATTATAAAGATTTTTTCTTAATCTGATTATGTAATAAATTTCACATTTCATAAATGGTTGATGGAGAAACAAGAAATTCAAGTTATTAGAGCTATTGGAGAACTAGAGATTGTCTTAGTTGCTTGAATTGGTCGTTTACATTGAAACCAGATTTTTTTCTATATATTTGTTTTTCTTGAGTATTATAAATATCTTACCATCGGTTTATGTTATGGAATGCATATGAAAGCACTTGAGGACAGCTTGCATTATTGGACATGACCAATTCAAGCGATAAGGATAGTCAGAGTACTTCGGATGACCCTAATTGCTTGAATCGATCCTCTCCATTCATAACTTTCATTTGAAGTATATTTGCTGATTTGAATGTAAGACATGTATGATCATGGATTTTTTTCATGAAATACACAAGAGATCACATAATGGCTTGCCTTTTAGACAGGATTGATTCAAGCGGTATGGGCAATTGGACAAGTTTGGGTGGCCCTTATTGCTTGAATTGGTCGTGTCTTTTAATCCCTCCATTTGATTAATTTTTCTTTCATATCTATAAGGATTATGTTTTCTACTTTCTTGAAGATGACAAGATGTGAAGAGTCCTTGATACGTCTGGTTTAGATTTTAGTTTGTATAGTTGTACTCCAGAAGTGTGAAGAGGTTGTCTCAACAAAGGTCTTTGTCTTGGATCCACTTGTGCTTGGGTGTGTACTTTTCATGCATGGAGAAATTGGTCACTTTCTCAAGAACAAAGCTCTAGTGCACTTTTTTATCACCACATTGCCATGCTTTCTATTCTCACTTGGGACTACATCTATTACATAGAGCAATAAGAAGAAACCCAATGTTGCTTTGTCAAGTACAAAGGCTGAGTATAGAGGTGTTGCAATGGAAGCATGTGAAGCGTCATGGCTAGAGATGCTACTTGCAGATTTAGGTGTGGAAGTGAAAAATTCTATCATCATTTACTGTGATAATCTCTGCTATCTTTTTTTCATGCTAGAACAAAGCATATATGGGCATTATCATATCATCAAGGAACAGGTATTAGTAGGTGATATTGATATTGTTTATGTGAGAACAGATAAGCAGGTTGTTGCTATTTTTACTAAAGCACTAAGTGGGTTGCTGCTATTTTTACTAAAGCACTGGGAGCAAGGAAGTTGAAGAAGTTTCAGAAGATTTTTGGATTATAGGACATGACATTCATCTTGAAGGGGAATGTTGACATATCAAGCTCAACATGTGATAATCGAGGATGACACGTATCACTTTTTTCATTTCTCTAACATGTATAGTGGTCATGCTAGTATATGCCAAGGATACGTTAGTGAGCTTTACTAGATTTATCTACCAAGACTGATGGCAGAATTCTTTCTTACGAGCTCACTCATTCAGGGACATTAGCATTTTCCTCATGTACCATTCTTCATGTATTGCACTAGATGTATTTTTGTTTTAGGCCATTCTTGTACATTCCTTTTATGTATTGGAAGAAGAAGAAGAAGAAGGAGAAGAAGAAGAAGAAGAAGAAGAACAACAACAACAACAAGAAAATTTTTCCTTGCCTCAATCTAAGTGTGCTCCTCTCTTGGCATGTGAGTGTGTGAGAGCTCTCTTCCTTCATCTCCTTTCTCTTGACATAGTCATGGTTTGTAATCCCATATACAATGAAGAACATTCTATGAGGTGATATATAAGAAACCAAGAATTTACCTTTCATCATCATTAAGGAAAGGACGGCCAAGGTGGTGCTTCAAATTCCTTCAATTATGAAAGTGCATGGGCTAATGATTTTGGTATTCCGGCATCTTTAGAGGCCTAGTGAGAGGAATTGGGTAAACCGAGGCCACTCATAGAACAAAAGTGCATATTTGCTTCATTCAAAGTGACAATACCCCACATGTGAGCTCAAATGAGTGTCAAATCCACCTGAAGATCAATTCTTTTTATAGCATTAGAGGAAGCAATGGAAGATTCTTTCCTTCATCCAATAAAGGATGCACGAAAGAACTATGGAAAAAAGTGTCTCCGAGTGAATGTGAACTTGAGGAGGTTTTGTAGAACGCCATAATGGTTGCATGGTAGCCTTTGAGCCCTCTTTGGGGACTCATAAGGCTCCATAAATGCCACTTATTTTATAGACAAAACTCTTAGGATGGAGATAGAGAGAGAGAGAAAGAGATGAACACACATGTGAGGAGAGATGAAATTTCGAACATCTCTTCATTTAGGATGAAGGAATAGTGCAATATATAGATAAGTGGAAAGAAAATATCTCCTCAATGAAGAAGATGAGGAGACACCTCTCATAAGGTCTTCATGAAAGCTTCACCAATGCTCTATTACCATTGTCACATCCTAACTTCCATTCTTGAGAGAATCCACTCTTGAGAGGATGAGTTGTGAATCTCCACCCAACATTCCATTATACAACTTTTTGGACTAATTAATATGGTCTCTAAAGTTCACTAGAGTCTAAATATGCATGTGCAAACCCCACTAGCAACAAATAGTTTCACATTACAAAACTATATTTGCAAAAGGAGCAACTTCCTTAGAGTGCTTTCCCCTTTGCAATGGTTAATGTCTGAATTAATGTCTCATCATGTCCCCTCAAATGGTAGAGAACGTGAATACATTTAAACTTTCTTTCGAGAGTAGAGAACCGTTATGCACTTTTCTTTCCTCTTTTTTCTTTTGTTTTCTTTGTTCTTTCTTTCGAGAGTAGAAGAAAACAAATCAATCATGTGAAAAAGAGACTTCAAAGCTCTTCAGTGCTTTATATTATTCCCACTATAGGATGTATAGCACTAAGTGGGAGTTCCATTACTGCATGTCACCATATTAACTTCTCCGATATGAATTATTAGGAGCACCACTACTTCACTTTTATTTGCTATGAGATTGTCTAAAATGATCTCTCCCATATATATATATATATATATATATATATATATATATATATATATATATATATATATATATAGAGAGAGAGAGAGAGAGAGAGAGAGAGAAAGAGAGAGAGAAATATAAAGAAGAAAAAGAAAGAGAAAAAAACAGAGACAAAAATTTAAATACACGCACCCACACACACATATATATATATATATAGAGAGAGAGAGAGAAAGGGAAATATAGATTGACAAAAAGAAAAAGAGAAAGAGCCAGAGACACACATATATATATATATATAGAGAGAGAGAGAGAGAAAGAGAGAGAGAGAGGGAAGAAAGGGAAATATAGACTGACAAAAAGAAAAAGAGAAAGAGGGAGAGACACAAATGTATGTGTTTATATATCCACACGCAGATAGGGAGGGCACATGTGTATCTTTTGGTGACCAAAAGAAAAAATCATTTTTCTCGAAGAAACGTCAGGATACGGAGGACACGGAGGGAAAACATATATTGACAAGGGCTGATGAATGATTTTAGTTATACATGGAGTTACAATATATCTCCAAGGAGCGTAAGAAGACTAGGAGTACACAGAGTGGAAAAAATACCGTCGGAGATGCAGTCGTGCCTCATAATTCGGCTTTATTATTTTAATTGCGATTTATGGCTTCTGTAATGTTGAATGGGGGAAATAAATGTGTCCCCAGGAGAACTCCATTGGCAAGATGGCGTGAAAATGATTCTACCGTATGAGATGTATCCCAGATTATGTGCAGAGAGGGATCTTCACATTTCGTCCACTGCAGCAACGTTCCGTTCACATATTTCGGGCTCTCCGCGCACGCTACTTCATGGCGACAGTTATATTCACCTCCGGATCCACAGCATGCTTTGAATGGATACAGCACTCCTGCATTCGCGCAACAAATGCTTTCAGTGAAAGACATAGTCCGGACTGGAACTTGATGACATGCACTCAGAAGACTTATTCGGGCTCAAAGGGTGTACCATATTTTTGAGGATTCCTGTAGGCATCCAGGAGAATGTCGTGGGCATCGAACAAGATCCACTCCGCGTCAGGGAGAGTATTGCGCAGGTCCTCGAGTAGCTCTGTCAAGTGAGAATTGTGGAGCTCCACAACCTCAATCCAGTCGAGTTTGCAGCCATACTCATCGTAACTTCCATTTCCACGAGAGTCTGAGAGGATACCAGGGCAGCATCCAAGAGGAGTGACATTCATGACAATGAATGTTCTACCCCCCGATTCGTACAGACTCTGCGTCAGGAACATCAACACAATTCTTTTTGGCATTTTTGTGATTCATGTGAAGAACGCTGGCCAGGAATTACATTCGATGTTACCTTGAGGCCCTGTCGTATGGCGGCGATTGTTTCCGACACGCTTTCCAAAGGATCGTATTCATCGCCCAGGAATGCGTAGTACCCATAATCGTTGCCCCCGGGTTCAAGAAAGTATATAGACTTTGAAAAATGTTCCTTCAATTTCCTTTTCGCTGCATATCCTTAATCAACATAAAGTATAGCGTTAATAGGCAGGTAGATAAGCAGAAATTCCGTACTGCTTGTTGAATATTTATAGACATATATGTGACTTAATAGTGTGATTAATCGCAAACGGTAGTGCTGAGAATGGCTACCATGTTCATTTGAAAGCACTTGCGACTGAAAGTTTCTGAACTGATCTACTTGGACAAGGAGGGTTATAGGATCCGAGTAGAATAGTTCTCCAAATGACGAGGCATTTTTCGCTGTAGTTCCGCCGTATGCGAAGTTCACTCCGCAGCTGAAGTCGCTGCGTGTTGACTTTAAGTATGGGTCCAGAAGGTTGTAGCCAAGTCCCTCCACTGCATTAAACATAGCGAGATGAAATTCCATGACTATGCTTGAAGAAGCAGAGTCAGCTGTTCGCATAGATCTTGGACATATGCATACTCTTCAAGTATGTGTGCAGTTCAGTATATGCGTATGCACGTGCGTGTTTGTGTGTGTGTATGAATATCCATGTGTCCCTCTGAGTGTACCAAGATATTCAAAGTATTTGGTGCTTCTCTGTGCAAGCATAATTCAGTCCAGAAGCATCCTGACTAGTGAAGCGCTAGAACAATGTACAATCAGAAAAAGTAGTCAAGGTTTTGAAGATTACTAATGAGGTCGAAAAACGTACGGCCGTTGCTCCATCGCCCAACCGGCTTACCAAAATAATCGGAACCATAGGGATAGAAGTCGGCAGTGGACCGGTACGGCATGGCGAAGAAATCCGATCCAGAGTCGATCATCGAAGCGCCAAAACCGAAAATTGACGGTCTTGACATTGTGAGTCCATACACCACAGTGTGGATAGGAGAAGAAACGCCCATAATAAGCAGATATACAATAAAAAGAGGACAGGAACAATTAGATGCTCGTGGAGGGACGCTGGAGATCTTCCGGGATAGGACCTTCGGCACACTTGCCTTGAGGTTAGACATGACAACTCCCTCTTTATAGAGTTTGAGCTTAAACATGATAACTCCCGCTCAACAGAGCTTCAGTGAAGAATAAATGACA
This sequence comes from Ceratopteris richardii, assembly GCA_020310875.1. NCBI lineage: Eukaryota > Viridiplantae > Streptophyta > Polypodiopsida > Polypodiales > Pteridaceae > Ceratopteris > Ceratopteris richardii. The sequence goes on along the minus strand of CM035417.1, from coordinate 107,375,021 downwards.
TAGAATGTACGCCTTCGTCGATCACACTTGCAGGAAGATCAGTCCATAAAGAAGATGATCCCGCAGATATCTTTCATCATGGGCACCATGTGTCCTGCAAACCATGGAATTCTCCTACAATTTTGAAGAAGATTGTTCTTCCTCTCAGCGTGTGTGCTGTTAAGATTAAGCTCAACATGGGCAACTCCGCAGTGCGGCCATGTAGTGAGACAGATCTAGTCTCGTTGGAGAGCTTTTGGGATAGGGCCTTCGGCACAGTTGGCGTGCGGGGCAGTGACAGCTAGCTATCGGTCTAGCAATTTAAATGAAAGAGACTGTGAGACTTCGTTTATCACAATCTTATGAAGATGAATCTACAAACAAGACAATCGATATTTCTGGAGAGCATTCTTTCTACAATTCTTGAGACTGCATAGTTTATCCTACTCGCGCAAGTGCTGTTAGATCAAAGCTCGACATGGACAAGTCGAAAGTGCAGCCATGGCCCATGAGGAAGGATGATGAAGCATGAGAGGAGTGGTCAAGAAAGGCGGACGTGATAAAGTTGCATGAGTGCATCGAGTTCCAGAAACAATAATTAAATCGTATGGTCGAAACGGCGTATTATCCGCCGCGTATAGCTTTTATGCCGTCCAAAAAGTCGTCCCATTATGATATATAGACAAGGCAAGGATCATGCATTCGTCCCTAAGGAAACATAGGAAACATGCTCCAGACTCCAGCAGTCCTACCACGAATGCTTTGCAACTTTTTCTTTCCGTCTCTATTTGTACAAACCAGCAAAAAATAAAAAGCATTTAATGCTATGATGCAAGCAGCCTACATGGAAAACAAAAGAACACGGTCACCGGGAAAGATGTGCTTTCAACTTCGGTGACTCCCACAAGGAGTGGTCAATTGAGAAATCGCTGCTCCTCCTTGGCAAAAGGATTGTCAACTGTAAAAAATCCCCCCCCTTTAGGCATCATCAAGTACTCCTTTTGATCGATAACAAGCTTAAACCCAAGTGGGCCCCACACGAGGGTGATGAGAGGGTAATTAACCTTCTTTGTAATGTCATCTAAGCTCTGTAAAAGCTTCCCCTGCTTTGTGGGATTTGGGGGGTCCCGTGGGCACTAGTCCCCTTTTCTTGTACTTTTCTTTATTTAATTCAAGTCCGGGAGAATAGGCTATTGCCGAACTTCCTTTACATTAAAAAAAAGAACACGGTCACGTCCAGGCCGCTTGGTTGGATGGTTGGGCCTTTCGCCTTTTGACGTGAGGGCGAGGGTTGAACCCCCACTGACAACATGTAAGGGACATGTTATCATGGAAAGTTGTATCTTGTGGCTAATGTGCTACCGTTTGATCTGCCCCATGGTAGTTGTGACCGCAGTCTAACCCAGCTATGTGAACCACTGTTCTTGTGGGATAAGGGGGGTCCTATGGATACTATGCCCTTCCTTATACAGTTGCAATTTCAAAGTTAAAGCCTAGAGGAATAAGCCTCGACTGAACCTTCGTTTAAAAAAAAAAAAGAACACGGTCACCTCCTATAGGCTATATCTATGCCCCTCGACTTAACCTCCATTAAAAAAAAAAACACGGTCACCTCCTATACGCTATATCTATGCCCCTGAAGTCAATACTGAATCTTCATAAAGCTCCAATGGAAAACAAAAGGACACGGTCACCTACTATATCTATGCCTCTGAAGTCAAGTCTGAAGCTTTATAAAGCTCCAATGTCGTTTCTTCCTTCATGAACTCTTTCAAAAAAAACAATTGTCTATTGGTTGTGTTTATGAAAAATAATGAAACAAATGTCTACTGGTTGTTGTGTTTATGAAAAATAATGAAACAAAAATCCATATGGAAAACCTAGTTGTTGAATATGGTCATGGTGTAGTTGTTGAATATGGTCATGGTGCTTAGTAGCCATGTGTATTCCACTACATAGAGTAACCCGTTAGGATTATAGGCGTATATACAAGCCGGGGGTTAAAGAACGCAAAGAGAAAAGAAATGCTTATCGTGAGATGGTGGCAGTATGACGACCAGCGTCGTTGTAGGATAGCAATTGTATTGTGACTCCAATATTACGCACAGCCAAGAATGAGCTTTTGTACTACGAAATGTCAATGTACAATTATAGAGGTTGACAAATGTATGCAGGTCTGAGGACGTGCATGGATCGATGATGTAGATGGATAATCTGGCTTAATCCGCCAACATACCCCAATACGACACATCATCTATAAAGAGGTGTTGAGGCATGTAGTTCGAACCACTATCAATGAATTGAGGAACTACAAATCATCACATGGATAATAGTTTCTTGATAGTCTGATGATGGGAAACAGTAATCTCTCTCTCTCTCTCTCTCTCTATATATATATATATATATATATATATATATATATATATATATATATATATATATATATATATATGTATATATATATAAACATTCGCTTTAAATTACATAAAAGGAAGAAAGCACAAGACCTTGAGTGAATGAAAGAGGGTTATGAGGCCCGGTTAGGGTTTCCTGTTCTTTCCTCTCTATTCTTCCTCCTCCCCCTGGGTAGGGGGGATCCGGGGAGTCACGATCGCACCCTGCATTCTCTTCACTAGTTTCGCCCCCTACGGGTTTGCAATGTCGCTTTTCGAAGCCCTACGAAACAGAATGTCTCTGATGGAGGATGGACATGGAGCTCTAGATGGATACATGCAAATGCCTCTTGCTAACATGCAGGACCCCAAGGGTGTCTCGCCTCCCCCCAAGTTCATCTCGGAGATTACTCACCATCAAGCGATGGATGGTGTGGCTTTTGGAGGTGACTCTGCTATTCTATCTTAGGATCCAAGGCAACATTTGTCCCCCAAGAAAACATATGCAGAACTGGAAAGGGCTAATGGTAAACAACCTGAAAGGTACTATGACATCATCCTATTCATCCCATTCTCCAGACAAGGGGAAGGAAAAAGTGACAGAAAATCCCCACGAACTCATTTTGGATACTGATATTAGTGATGATTGATGGAGAGTGTTAATCTCCAAAAGAACAAGCTACTCTTGAAGTTAGAGCACCTCTATATCAAGAGTAACTCAAAACCTTTACCAATTTGGAGGATCAATATTCAATTTCCAAAATCTTGAACAAAACTGTGAAGAAGATGACTACTCATAAAGTCTGCTGCACATAACTCACTGATTGACTTATCAATTGTGTAAAGTTTTTTATAAAAATTTGTACAAGGTGTCGCCTATAGTTTGCACACCTCCTCCAAGTTAAATCATTCCAAAAGACTCAATAGATCTTGAGAAATGATCTTAACAAGTCACCTATGTCTAAAACTATTCTTCTGAGAAGTCGATTCAGACACCTTTAACTTCTAACACTTGGTTCTCTCAAACTAGAACCCGTTTATGCAAATCCTTTTAGCCATAGATGGCTTACCTTCCAAATTAGATTTTGACTCCTCATTTGTGCAAAACTTTACACTCTGCACTAAGAAACGATCAATTCTTTGACCATCGAGATTGTGCCTGTTTCAGAGAACTCTCACCACTTCTTCACATATGAATGTTCCTATTGATAATTCTCTCAGCCTTATCACAATTAGAAGCTAAAAATTTGTACAGAGGTCAATCAACTATAGACTTAGACTTGCACAAAAGCATTTCACAAAAGATTCAACACAGAAGGAGAATACTCAGAAAGATCAGGCGCAACATTTCTTCATTCCTGAAAATTTTTCATCTGAGTGATGAGAGACATCCTACTCACTTCTAAAGTGTCTAATGACTCATACAACTTCTAAATTCTCTTTTCACATGCTCTCTCATATTTTGCCCGACATTTTTCCTTGTATATGTAGTCAAATATTTACAAGCTCATAACTAAACAAAAGTATAAGTGAGCTAACTTTAAAATAATGTACATATGTGCACACATCTTCATCTTCTGGATATGCACTTCCTTCATGCTTCATAACTTGATCTTTTCTTCAGTCCTTGACTTCAATTCTTCATAAAAACTTCAATTGTTGATTGCCTTGCACCAACAACTCCCCCTCAATCATCAATTGAGGTTTTCTCTATCTTCTTTATACCTGCCATGTCTTTGAATCTCTGTAGCTTTGGTCCATCCAAGCTCTTGGTTAGCATATCAACTATCTGATCTTTTGTTGAGGTATGTATTACTTCAATCTCTTTATCCATCACCTTCTCTCTTAGAAAGTGATACTAAATCTCAATGTGTTTAGTACTGGCATGAAACACAGGATTAGCAGGTAAATACAATGAACTCATATTATCTCCATGAATAGTGGGTGTACTCTGTACGATGTCAAAACTCTTCATAAGAGTCTTAAGCCATATCACTTCCTTTGCAGCTTCAACCATCCCTTTGTACTCAGCCTCTGTGGATGATAAAGCAACTGTGTGTTGCTTCTTTGAACACCAAGAAATTAACTTATCTCCCACATAACACAAGTATCCATATGTTGATCTCCTATCATCAGGATTACTTGCCCAATCTGTATCACTATAAATCTTGATGTTTGTATCTGATGTAAAACCATAATGCAAACCTTCTTTGAGTGTACACTTAATGTACCTCAACACTCTTTGTCCTGCAATCCGATGTTCTTTCCTAGGACAATGCATGAATTGAGACAATACTCCCACTACATATGACAAGTGTGGTCTAGTTAATGTAGCATACATTAGACTACCAACCAAACTTTGATATAGCTTCATGTCCTTGAACTCTTCTCCACCATATCCGCTCAATTTATGATTCACCTCCATTGGAGTAGGTGCTACCCTGCAATCATTCATCTTAAACTTGATCAACAAGTTTTTCAAATACCTTTCTTGAGTTACATACACTCCATGTTGAGTGTATGATATCTCCATTCTCAAGAAATATGACAAGTCTCCCAAGTAACTGATTTTGAACTCTTTCTCCATTTGCTTCTTTAGACTTTGAATGCCTTTCTCATCTGTACCTATAAGAATTATATCATCAACATATATGCACATGTAAATGAACCCATCTTCACTTGCTTTAACAAGCAAGCTACTATCTGCTTTAGATACTTGGAAACCAAGTTCTTTCAAGAACTTCACAAGTCTATAATTCCATGCCCTTGGGGCTTGCTTCAAACCATACAAAGCTCTCTTGAGCTTGCACACATGATCTGGATACCTTTCATCTCTGAATCCTTGTGGTTGCTCCATGAAAACATCATCTGAAATATAACCATTTAGAAAATCATTCTTCACATCTAGTTGACATATTTTCCAACCTTTACATGCAGCAATGGCTATGAGTGTCCTGATGGTTGTCATCTTTGCCACAGGACTATGTTGGAGTTAGACGTCTACGGAAGCACGCGAACAACACAAGGAAGAAGAAGAAGCTTTGAGCACAAACACACAATATTGAATGTATTACTAGAGAATGTACAAAGATAAGTAGCCCATTAGGGCAATAGGTGTATATACAAGCCGGGGGAAAAAAAACCTCCTAAAGAGGGAAAAAAGTGCCCCGGCGGTCCTAGTGTGTTTACACACATCACTACCTAAATATATCAACAAATCCCCCTGGGAGTGATGCGGTGAACAAGGAGCTAGCACTCATGTATAAGGAAGTGCCAAGGTATGTGGAAATCACTCCACAAAAGGAAGTAAGCCCAAAGTTTTGCGGAAAGCTTCAAACTTCTCCCTAGGCAGAGCCTTCGTGAAAAGGTATGCAATGTTCTCTTGCGTGGGCACATATGCCAAGCTGATCTCCCCAGCAGAGAACCTCTCCCTGACATAGTGATAATGCACCTCAATGTGCTTAGTGCGAGCATGGAACACAGGGTTCCTCGCAAGTGCCAATGCACTCTGACTCTCAATGAAGATGGTGGTGGCAGAAGACTGGTCAACACCCAAATCAGCCATAAGGCGTCTGAGCCACACACACTCAACAGTCGCTGTGAAAGCTGCCCTGTACTTAGCCTCACAACTGGAAGTGACCACAGTAGGCTGCTTCTTGCTCAACCAAGATATACATGAGCTACCAAGCATGAAGCAAAAACCACTGGTGGACACACGAGTGTCATAGCAACCAACCCAATCTGAGTCAGAAAAAGCATGCAAATATGGCGGTAGTGATCCCCCCTTGGGATAAAACAACCCAAGTAGCCGAGTACCACTCAAGTAGCGAAAGATGCGCTTAACCGCCTTCCAATGCGTGACTCCTGGGCAATGCATAAAACTGCTCATCTGTGAGACAGCAAACTGAATATCTGGCCGAGTAATGCATAAGTAAATCAAGCATCCAACAGCCTGCTGATAGAGAACAACATCAAATGCATCTCCAGCATCATGAAGACTCAATCGTAAACCTGTCTCCATAGGAGTGGCAATAGGCTTACAGTCTTCAAGGCCAAAACGCTGCAATAATGTGTCAATATATTTCGTTTGACACAAAGCCATTCCACCATCAACTTGCATAAACTGAATGCCCAAATAGTGATGCAAATGCCCCAAATCAGACATCTCAAATGAGGCATGCAAATCAGCCTTGAAATCAGCAATATGCTTCTCAATAGGACCAGTGAGCAACATGTCATCAACATAGACAACAATGATCAGAAGCACATCATTAGCACGCTTAACATATAAGGTGCTTTCAGTTGGACTGTTCACAAAACCATGTGCAACCAGATGGGCATGTATCTTCTCATACCAAGCACGTGGTGCTTGCTTTAAACCATATAATGCCTTCTTTAACCTGCACACCTGGTTTTCATGCCCTTTCTGCACAAAGCCACGGGGCTGAAAAACATACACTTCTTCATGCAAGTCACCATTCAGAAATGCTGTTTTAATGTCCAACTGATGTACATTCCAACCATGATGGGCTGCAAGTGCACAAATGCTCCGAACAGTAGTCATAGGACATGTAGGTGGAAAGGTCTCATCAAAATCAACGCCTCTTTCCTGCGCATAACCCTTTGCAACAAGCCTAGCCTTATACCTGTCAACTGTACCATTAGGTTTATGCTTCAGCTTGTATACCCACTTAGTGCCAATGGCCTTCTTGCCAGGAGGCAAGTCACATAAAGACCATGTACCATTCTTCATTATAGCATCATATTCAGATTGCATGGCTCCAATTTTCTGAATTCTGTGCTTCATCAAAAGAAACAGGCTCATTCTCATCACAGAGACTAGACGCAGCCATAGCATAGCAATCTGATGCAAAGGAGGCACTATGAGAGCCTGAACGAGTACGATATGACAAAGGTGCATCTAATTTGCTGTCACGCAAAGTCTGCACCAACCATTTTGGCATAGTTTTTGCTTGCTCAATATTAGCTCTCTCATCAACAAGTGCATCATGTAAATCTGCATCAGAAATAGAATGATCTGAATCATCATATGAAACCTGCAAAGGCTAAGAAGTTGCCTCATTCGGACAAGCACTAGATTGTCCACCTGTAAAAAGAGGCATCAACATATCATACATGTCTTTGGAGCTAACAGATGTCTCCTTAGTACATGAAAGCAATGGCTGAATAGCATCTTCCACAAAGACAACATCACGGCTAACTAGAATGTGTTTAGTCTGTGGATGATACAGACGATAGCCTTTACTTTCAGAACTGTACCCAACAAAAATACATTTTACTGCCTTATCATCCAATTTTCTGCGATGTTGTTCAGGCACTAATGCATATGCCAAACAACCAAAAACACGCAGATGAGCAACAGATGGCTTGCGGTCATGCCAAGCCTCATATGGAGTGATAGACTGCAACGCTTTAGTGGGACACCTGTTTAGTACATATGCTGCACACATGACAACCTCAAGCCAGAAACTATGTGGTAAAGCCTGACTTTTGACCATGCACCTCGCCATCTCCATGAGTGACGTGTTCTTTCGTTCAGCAACTCCATTCTGTTGAGGTGTATACGGCACTGTACACTGGTGTTCTATCCCACGTTCAGCCAGAAATGCATTAAAATCAGAAGACATATATTCCCCCCCTCGATCAGAACGGAGGGTGCTCATTTTACATGCTGACAGATTTTCAGCCAAAACCAAAAACTATTTAAAGCACATGAACACTTCGGACTTTGCCTTCAATGGATATACCCATGCATGCCTGGAAAAATCATCAATGAAAGTCACGAAGTAAAGGTAATTTCCAAAAGAGGATGTCTGCATAGGACCACATACATCACTATGTACAAGCTGCAATTTCTGCGTAGCCCGAACTGAACCATCTTTTGGAAAGGAGGAACACTGCATTTTGCCCAAAATACAGCCTTCACATACATGTTTTCCGGGTGCCTCAAGCTTGGGCAAAGAAGACACCATATCAGATTTCTGCAAGCGTAGCAAACTAGCAAAATTCAGATGACCAAAGCGTGCATGCCAAAGCTTTGCATCTGACATAGCCTGAGAATCATGAACTGCACATGCCGAATCATTAATAGATCTTTCATAGTCTATGAGCTTATACAGCCCACGACATAAAATGCCAGCAGCAATAATCACATCGCCATTTGCCAGATCATGAACTGTACACCTGTCATCAACAAATTTCACAACCAAACCAATCTTTCCTAATGCAGAAACTGATAACAGGTTCTTTTTGATCCCTGGCACAAATAAAGCATCTGATAAGGTGAAAGAACTACCATCAGCAGTAGTCAAAATGATCTTACCAACACCCATAACAGGATAAGAGGAGTTGTTGGCGCATGTGACAGTATTCCCTGTAGGGGCAGGCTCGAGTGAAGAGAAGAAAGTGCGCTGCGAGGTAATATGTTTGGTCGCCCCACTGTCAAAGTACCAAACATCTGAGTCCACTGCAGACATGCACTGCTCATGAGAAGATGGGTCAAAACTGCAAAAGTAGTAAACACCCATTCTTCTTCTTGCACAAGATTAGCAAACTCTGTTTTTGGTGTAGAGGCTTCTGCAACAACCATTCCAGCCTCCTTTTTCTTTGCCTCTTTTGCAGCCAGTTTTGGACAGTTCTTTATGATATGATCATTCCCTTTACAGTCCTTGCAAAACAATTTCTGCTTTTCTGATTTCTTCTCATCTTTATCCTGGTTCTTCAAATGTGCAGCATTTGCAGATTTCTGCTTACTAGTAGAAGAGCTCCATTTTCCTTTGCCCTTATGACTAGCTAAGAAAGCTTGATCTGCAACATGCATAATGGACCTGTTCTTTCTGGACTGATCTTCCTGCAATAGAACAGAGACTAACTCCCCAAATGATAAGGCATTCGGATTGCCTTTCATCATCAACCGAAGAGTAGAAGCAAAACTCTGATATGAATCAGGAAGACCATTCAGAACGGTCTGCACAAGTGAGCTATCTGGTATAACCTCATCAGCAGAAATCAATTGTTCCTTCAAATCTTTGATCTTCCTTAGGAAACTGTCCATAGAATCACCTTCATTCATGTGCTCACTCTCCAACTGTTTTCGGAGGTAAGCAACACGAGCCTCATTCCTAGCTTGGTACAATGTGGTAAGTGTATCCCAAGCATCCCTAGCTATTCTGCAAGAGTGAATATGAGGAATAATGGCACGTTTGACAGACAAAACTATCAATGCATGTGCCTGGGCATCTCTGCCATCCCAACGAATTTGCTCTGCAGTAGGTGCAACAGAAACAGAAGCACGAACAAGAATCTGCGGAATATTATCTTCGACACCATCTTCATCAGCTCCAGCACCTGTATTTGTAGTACCTGTCGTTACAGGTGTAACAGGACATCTTTCAACACCCTGCACAATGTTCCACAATCCTTTTGCAACCAAAACATGTCGCATCATATAAGCCCATAATGGGTAGTTGGTACCATCCAACTTATCCTCAACAGCCAACATACAGAATACATCACTGCTTTTAGCCATGGCCGGTGACTAAAATACCTTGATGTAGAAAATTAACTGTATCTCAAAAAGTTGAACAGAACTGCCCAAACGAGTTCTGCTAGACCTGTAGCAGATTTTGAGATGCTTAAACTGGCGTACAGAAACTGGTATATACCTTTGGCACAAAAAGACAAAATAGCCTGCACAAGCACTGCGATAGTGCGTTCGGAGGCCGAAACGAGCTTAGATTGCGATTTTGGCACCACAAAGCAAAGATGTTTTGATCTCGGAAACACGCTGAGTATGCTCACCAAAATTCGTGCGATTCTGAGACTGCAAATGGAGGAGTGTCGACGGCACCCTAGATGAAGCGACGACCCGCTCTGATACCAATTGTTGGAGTTAGATGTCTGCGGAAGCACGCGAAGAGCACAAGGAAGAAGAAGAAGCTTTGAGCACAAACACACAATACTGAATGTATTACTAGAGAATGTACAAAGATAAGTAGCCCAGTAGGGCAATAGGCGTATATACAAGCCGGGGGAAAAAAATCCTCCTAAAGAGGGAAAAAAGTGCCCCGGCGGTCCTAGTGTGTTCACACACATCACTACCTAAATATATCAACAGACTATAGGTTTCATCATAATCTATACCATATGTCTGAGAAAACCCTTTCACAACAAGTCTAGCTTTATACCTAGACACACTTCCATCTGCAAATCTCTTTGTCTTGTAGACCCGTTTGCATCCAATGATCTTCTGAATATTTGTTTTAGGAATTGAATCCCATGTCTGATTTTCCATCAATGCATCATACTCTTCCTGCATAGCTTTCTCCCAATTTTCCTTACCTTTTGCCTCTTCATATGTAGAAGGGTCTTCATGTGCCTTTATCATATAAGCATAATCTTTGGTAGCCAAAAAAGAAGTTTCATAGCTATACCTTGTAGATTGCCATTTGTGTCTTGATGACCTTCTGAGTTCTCCACTCCTTGAAGTTTCTGGTTCATCACATTCTTGATCAAACCTTGGCACTTCTTCAACTTCAACCTGTACTTCATTGTTCTCCTCTTCATCAAATATTTGAACCTTTGATTTACCTTTCTTTTGATTCACAACTTCTTCATCACCTGCATAAATATTGATTGTACCTGCATACCAAGTACCTTGCTCATCAAATGTAACAACCTTTGATAGAAGAAATTGTTTTGTGGATGGACTCCACAACCTATAGCCCATCTGCTTATCATCATATCCAATGAACACATATTTTTTAGCTTTAGGTTCCAATTTATGCCTCAATTGTGATGGCACATATGCATATGCCAAACAACCAAATACTTTGCAATGATCTAAAGTAGTTCTCTTACCCCACCATGCCTCATATGGTGTCATACCCTACAAAGCTTTACATGGTAATCTATTGACCAAATAAGTAGCTGTGTTTATAGCCTCAGCCCACAAGTAATTTGGGAAATTTTTCTCCTTCATCATAGATCTTGCAAACTCAACAAGTGTTCTATTTCTCCTTTCTGTTAAACCATTCTGTTGAGGAGAGTACCTGCAAGTGATTTCCCTTTTTATACCTGGATTCCACAAGTAATCACTGAACTCATTAGAGAAATACTCTCCCCCTCCATCTGACCTTAGTCTCTTCAACTTTTGACCTGTAATTCTCTCTGCATACACATGATAATGTTTAAATGTATTGAATACCTCTGACTTATCTTTGATCACATAGGTAGTGATCCATCTGGTAGCATCATCAACATAAATCACATAATACCTTGAACCATTGATACTGAAATCCTTTGATGGTCCCCACACATCTGTGTGTACCAACTCAAGCTTCACTGAATACATAAAACCATGCTTGGAATAAGATTGCTTATGAGCCTTACCTAATTGACATGCCTCACATCTGTATGTCATATGTTGACCTGCAACATTAGGCAATCCAAGCACTGAACCATTATTTACCATATCTTTAATACCTCTTTCATTAAAATGTCCAAGCCTTTTGTGCCAAAGATCTAACTCAGAAATCTTCTGTCCTCCATAGGTATACAAGGCATGACCAACATTACCTTGGATCTTCAATGTGAACAATCTTCCTTCTTTCTTTCTTGAAACAATTTGTTTATACCCATTGCTAGGGTCTTCCACAAACACTCCTTCATTAGTGAACCTAACTTCATAACCTTTTTCAACAATTTGTCCTACACTTATCAAATTCTTTGGAGTTGTAGGAACATACAAAACCTTACTCAAGAGAGTGCTTCCATCCTTGGCCCTCACTGATCCAATGGACTTCACATTGTGCTTTGTATTGTCACCTGTTTGAACTACATTATTAGTTACCTTATTCTCCAAATCAGTCATCAAAGCTATGTTGCCACTCAGGTGATTGCCACACCCTGAGTCAATGTAGAAAACTCTTTGGTCTTCACTTTGCCTTTCACAAGTTGCATTCATTATCAATGTTGAATCCTCCTTCTGATCTGAAGCATAATTGTAGTAGGTATTGTTGTATTGTTGACTTTGGAATCCTCTACCTGCATTTCTTCCAAAGTAACCTCTACTACCTCTACCTCTGAAATTACCTCTTTGATTTCTGCCACCTCTTCCTCTTGAATTAAAGTTCTGATTATATCCACCATTACTCTGAGTATTATGCCAACAATCATTAGCTAAGTGATTTGTCTTACCACAAATCCAGCAAGCTTTTACTCCATCTTTATTACTCCTGCCTCTTCCTCTACCTTTGCCACCTCCTCTTCCTCTTAGGAAGTTAGCTTGGCTAGTTGTACCTTCATCTTCATTTGTTTGTTGCTTCCCTTTGCTATTCTTCTTCTTATCCTTTGAATACATTGCTTGACCTGCACTTTTATCACTTTCACCTTTGACATCTTGCTCAAAGGTTAACATGAATTTGCCTTACAAGTTTATCCTCCTCAATATCTTCATCAACTGCTCCTAATGCATCTGCAATGTCCTTCATTCTTGTTACATAATCTGAGATGGATTGAGAGGCCTTCTTCTTGAATGTGGTAAATTCTGCCCATAAGGATGCCTTCCTTGACTTTGTGGTGTTTTGGAAGTGCTCTTCCAAAGCATTCCATATATCACTTGCACTTTCAAGACCTCTAATGTTAGGTAGCAAGTAGTCATCAACTGCCATGTAGATAATGCTCCTAGCTTGAGCATCTTTCTTCATCCAAGTCTTCAAATCTGATAAGTCCTCCCTAGTTGGAACACTAGGATCTCTGAACTGAGGCTTTTCTTCTTCACCTGTGATATAACCTATCAAGTCTTTGCTCATAAGATGAGCTTCCATCCTCATTGACCATGCTGGATAGTTCTCTCTATCCAGTTTCTCTATCTAAAGAGAGTCTCCCATCCTTTCTTCACCTGTGTATTAAATCCTTCTAGCTTTATGAGGAATAAGGTTACCTTTACTTTGAATGATGTTCCTTTTGTCTTCCTTGATGTCCTATCGCCTCCTTCTCAAGCTTTGCTCTCAAGCTTTCACCTTTTGAATCTTCAGATGTTGAATTCTTTATGACTACAGCAGTCGGGATCCTCCTTTCTTTAATTTTGATGTTTTTTGCTCTGATACCACTGATGGAGAGTGTTAATCTCCAAAAGAACAAGCTACTCTTGAAGTTAGAGCACCTCTATATCAAGAGTAACTCAAAAACTTTACCAATTTGGAGGATCAATATTCAATTTCAAAATGTTGAACAAAACTATGAAGAAGATGACTACACAAAAAGTCTACTGCACATAACTCACTTATTGACTTATCAATTGTGTAAAGTTTTTTTTTTTACTTTGTATAAGGTGTTGCCTATACTTTTCGCACCTCCTTCAAGTTAGATCATTCCAAAAGCCTCAGTATATCTTGAGAAATGATCTTAACAAGTCACTTATGTCTAAAACTATTCTTTTGAGAAGACTTCTAGCACTTGGTTCTCTCAAATTAGAAGCCGTTTATGCAAATGCTTTTAGCCATAGATGGTTTACCTTCCAACTTAGATTTTGACACCTCATTTGTGCAAAAATTTACACTGTGCACTGAGAAATGATCAATTCTTCGACCATCGAGATTGCACCTGTTTTCGAGAACACTCACCACTTCTTCACATATGAATGTTCCTATTCATAATTCTCTCAGCTTGATCACAATTAGAAGCTGAAAATTTGTACAGAGGTCAATCAACTATAGACTTAGACTTGCACAAAAGAATTTCACAAAATATTCAACACAGAAGGAGAATACTCAGAAAGATCGGGCGCATCATTTCTTCATTCCTGAAAATTTTTCATCTGAGTGATGAGAGAGAGATCCTACTCACTTCTAAAGTGTCTAATGAATCATACAACTCCTAAATTCTCTATTCACATGCTCTCTCATATTTGCCCCGACATTTTTCCTTGTATATATAGCCAAATATTTACAAGCTCATAACTAAACAAAAGTATAAGTGAGCTAACTTTAAAATAATGTACATATGTGTACACATCTTCATCTTCTCGATATGCACTTCCTTTGATCCTCTTCCTCGCCTTCCTCTACCCCTACCTTGGCTTCATCCTTCAACACTTCCTTTATCTGCACTAAATGCTTGGGCCTCATTGCCATTGGCCTTTGAGCCTACAATGTTCATCTCTTCAATGCCCGTTTAGGCCACTAAGTAAAAGTCAGGAAAATTATCTCTTTCATAAATAAAAATGGTTAAGGCCTTCCACTTCTTATCATCCCTAGGTCAATTCAATGTATCTGCAACGAGGTCATCATCATCTATGTGACAACCTATGGATCCCAACACATGATTCACGTCCTTGATCTTGAGAATGTAATTATTAATGTTGCTACTAGGTTCCTTCCTCAGATTAATCTCTTGATCTTTCATTTGGATCCTCCTAGTCTTGGTTGACGTATAATTTAGCCTCTCCTACACTTTCATTAAAGTGTCTAGATCCTAAATATGCCATATCATTGCATTAATAATATGTTGAAGCAAGTTGAAGTAAATATATCATCTCTATGATTCCATTCTCAAAAGAGTTTCAATGGATGAAGAGTTGGATTATCCTCTAATCTTGGTTTTGTATGTGTTCCACTAAGAAATCCCCGTAAACCCTTGCCAATGAGAATTCTAGACATCCTAAACTTCCATGGCTAATAGAACCACTTATCTAGCTTTTCAATCTGGGTGCTATATTGTATACCAAGCTCAATATAGTATTGAGGTATGTACTATTAGAGTTTGTCTGCAAACATGACATGAACAACACAAGGAGGAAGAAGAGGCTTGGAGCACAAGGCAATACTCAATGTATTACCAAGTGAATGAACAAAGATAAGTATCCCATTAGGGTTACATGCATATATAGAATCTAGGGAAAAAATCTCCTAAAGAGGGAAAAAATGTCGCAACAATCATATGTGTGTTAACACACATCAGTACCAAAATATATCATCAAATCCCCCGTGTGAATGATGCAGTGAATAGAGAACTATCACTCTTGTATAATGAAGTTCCAAGCTATGTGGAAAGATGTCAATCCACAAAAGGAAGTAAGCCCAAAGCTTTGCCAAAAGCTTCAAACTTTTGCCTGCCTAGGTAGAGCCTTTTTGAAAAGGTCTGCAACGTTATCCTACAAAGGCGCATATGCCAAACTGATCTCTCTAGTCGACAACCTATCCTTGACCTGATGATAGTGCATCTCAATATGCTTAGAAGACTGACCAATGCTCCAATCATCCAAATGGTATTTGAACCACCCACACTGAAGAGTCACTATGAAAGATGCCTTATCGTGAGCCTCATAATTAGAAGTGGCCATAATAGCTTGCTTCTTGCTCAACAAAGATTTGCATGAGTTACCAATCATGAAGCAAAAACCACTAGTGGACATGTGAGTGGCATAACAACCAGCCCAATCAGAGTTAAAAAAAAACAATGTGAATCTACCTGTAATGATCCCCCCTTGGGATAAAACAATCCAAGTAGTGACATACCACTCAAGTACAAGAAGATGTGATTAACCACTTACCACTGCTTGACATGTGGGCAATGCATAAACATACTTACATGAGAGAGAGAGAGAGGGAGAGCAAACTAACTATGAAGCACAGTTACGCATAAGTAAATCAAGCATCCAATAGTTTGGTGATAGTGAACAACATCAAATGCATGACCAACATCATGAAGACTCAACTTTAAACCTATTTTTGTAGGAGCGGCAATAGGCTTGCAATCTTGAAGGCCAAAAAATTGAAATAATGTGTCAATATATTTCTTTTCACATAAACCTATTCCCCCATCAAGTTGCATAGACTTAATTCCCAAATAAGTTTGCAAATGTCCCAAATCTCACGTCTCAAAAGATGCATGCTAATCAAACTTTAATTGATCAATATGCTTCTCATTGGGACCAATGAGAAACATTTCATCAACATACACAACAATGATATGAAGTACATCATCTGCACATGCAGTATATAACGTGCTCTGAGTTCGACGATTCTCAAAACCATCTGCAATCAGGTAGGCATGCATCTTCTCCTACCAAGCACATGGTGCTTGCTTCGAACCATGTAATGCCTTTTTCAACATGCACACTTTTTTTCAAAACCTTTCTACACAAAACCACGGGCCTAAAATACATACACTTGTTCATGTACATCACAATTCAAAAATGAAGTTTTATTTTCCAATTAATGTAGATTCCAACCATGATGATCTAGAAGTGCACATATGCTACCAATGGTGGTCATTCGGCATGTGGGTGAAAAGGTGTCATCAAAATCAATGCCTCTCTCTCGAGCATAACCTTTTGTCTAAATCTACATCAGAAATGGAATGATCTGCATCATCATGTGGAACCTATAAAGGCTAAAAAATTGTGTACACCACTTGATTGTCCACCAAAAAAAGAGGCAACAACATTTTATACACATCGCTGGAGCTAATTGAAGTATCTTTGGTACATGAAAGTAATGGCTGAATCGCATCTTCCATTAAAAAAAAATGTAGCTAATCAAAATGTGTTTATCCTATGGATGATATAGAAAATAACCTTTTGTGTCCCGGAGTATGCTCATTATGTTTTGTGGGATTTTGTGACTATGACCAAAGGGGTGTTAATGATGGCCCAGATAAAGTGGTGACCTCCTTTGATACCAATTGTTTGTGTTTTAGGTCTACAAAAGCAGATGAACATCACAAAGAAGAAGAAGATGTTTGGATCACAACACATTAGTGAATGTATTCCAAGTAAATGTACAAACATAAGTAATCCGTTTGGATTTTGAGCATATATATGACCTCTAGAAATAAACCCATAAAGAGGGAGAAAAGTGTCCTAATGTTCCTAACTATGTTCACACTTATCACCACTAAGATATATCAACATGTATTGCTGCTCTGGATTTTGTGGTCATGATGTATATGGTAGTGGTTGTCACATCAAGCCCATAGGAATTCGGTATTCCCATCTCCTTTATCATAGCCCTAACACACTTTGAATTGTATCTATTCTCCCTTTATGGTACACTATTTTATTGATGTGTTTACCTGAATGTGATTTATCTGTAGATACCATTTCATTCCAAGAGCTCTGAGAACTCATGGGAGATGCAATTTTCCCCTCACTCTAATCTTAAACATTTCATGTACGTATCGCATTCCTTCTCTACAAGAACTTTGCATTTCTTGAGGTAATAAAAGACATTTTCTTTATGCTTCATTCATCAAATCCAAGTCATCCTTCTGCAATTATCAATGAAGGTTAAAATGTATATTACCTCCATTTGGGTTCTCGTTTTTTGGTTTCCAAACATCCGTATGAATTAAATCAAGTGGATACTAACTCACATAATAACTCTGTTTAAATGGTAACCTAGTTTGCTTGTCTAATCGGCAAGCTTCACACAAATTCTTGATATTTTGATTGTGAAGGTTTGGTAATCCAAGTACTAACCTCTTCTTCTCCTTTTCTTTCAACTCTAAGTATTTATATATCAGTATGTCTTATTCAAAAGATCTAATTTTCCTACCATCATGCTTCCATATTTGAAATAGTTTTGTGGTTTGAGATTCAATTCATATCCCATGTGAACAGCCTTCCCTCCTTTCCTTTGTCTAGGGATCTATACCCCTCTTTACAGTTTTCCACAAAGCATTCTTTTTCATTGAGCTTGACCTGAAATCCTCTTTCAACCACTTCGACAATATAAAAAGGTTCACTGTAATTGTGGCAACATAAATCAATCTTTCAAACACTTAGTCTTATTAGAACTAACCAAAATAACATCACCCATATGTCTAAGGGCATGGGTGATATCATCACCTCTCTCTAGATGCTGCTTATTTGATGGTACCTACTTATTTGAGAAGAAGTCCTTTTTGCAACTCTTGTGATTGCTACATCCACTATCAATATGCCATATGTTTCATCTTTGTTTCTTGTAGACTCTAATACGATTTCCTTAACATTTGAAGTAGAATCATAATTACCGTATCCTCTCTATGAAGAGTTTCTTTTATGTCCTTGTTCCTTGCAAAGTGACCATACTTTCCACATATGTAGCATTCACCAAAAACCTTATTATCTCAAGCTAGATTCTAGCTCTTCCTCTTCCTCTATACTTTCCTCTTCCTCTTGATGAAGAAGACTTTCTCCCTTGTTCTTGATCAGAGTCTCCATTTGATCATCTTAGGTTGTCTTCCTCTGCCCTTGTCTTGGTTTATTCTTGTACCTCTTCCTTTACCTACACAAAATTCTTGTGCTTCATTGCCGTTTACCTTTCAGCCCCCAATGTTCTTCTGATCAGTGACAAAAACCAAATTGTTGAAGGCCTTCAACTTCTCATCATCCATAAGTCGATTGAATGTATATGCAACTATATCATCATAATCTATGTGACAACCTATTTATACCAATGCATCACTCACGTCCTTGATCTTTAGAATATAATCGTTGATGTTTCTACTAGGTTTCTTGTTTACGTTTTTCATTTCTCTTTTAGATACTCCTAGTCATCTTTGATGTAAAGTTTAACCTCTCTTTTTTCTCCATGCTTTCATTAAGGTGTCTAGATCGGAATTGGATTATCCCCCAATCTCAATTTGTTATCTATTCCACTAAAAAGTCTTGATAAATCCTTTCCCATGAGAAAGCTAGAAATCCTAAACTTCCATGGCTGATAGGTGTACTATTTGAATGAACACATATTTTTGAAAGAGAAAGAGAATAATGTGAATGGAAATGTATAAGTTTCAAATGAATGGAAACGAATGCATATTTTTATTATACCTATGGATTGAAATGTATAAGTTTCAAATGAATGAATTGTTTTCAAAATTGATTTTCTTTTAAAAATGAATTTTAGAGACAGTAGATACAAGATGCATAGGGGCAAATGATAATAGCAACATAGGAATGCATTAACAAATAAAACTATAATCGATTACAATTCATTTAAGAAAATAACTCGACTGCATTTTAATCATTATAGTGCATCATAGAGAATATATTTCTTGTCGAGATCATGCGGCATTGCAGGTAGGAAAAAGCTACCCTACCACAAAAAAATCCATAAATTATTAATCTAGATAGATAGGTAGATAGGTGAAATGCATATTAAATTTAAAGTCGTGGAGTAAAACTTTTGGTTTTGGAATGTTCAATTTGGCTGCTACACTTGAACATGGTGTATTCTAATGTACTCTTCCAAGGATCTTTGATGCAAGAAGATTCTTATGGTTTAAGAACTTTAACTCTTTATTAAAAAAGTATCAAAACATATGTGATAGATGCCTCTTCTTCATTAGAAGGCTTTCCTTTGGTTATATATTATGTCCGAGAACTTAAATTAGTAGCTCCTCTTCTTTAGATATGTTTGTTACCATCAGTGTCCATGGGAAAGGCCAAACGACCACCAGAAACTTCTTTGTATATGTTCTTTAATAAAACATATAGCGGCCTGGTCAGTGAGAGACTGTAAGTTTGACTACATTTTGTAAGACCTAAGAAGTCTTTCTTTGTGCTCCCTGTGTACTATGTTTTCTGTGTATTCTACAGCCTCTCTGCGAAGTACTGTGTGCAGCCTTAGGAGCTTGGTTTTCTAATCCGAGGATATCTTGTCATACCTTGGCATACCTTGTCATAGACCTTGGCATACCTTGTCATCCGAGTCATCGAAGTCACCATTGATGCTGTTGGCTATGCGGGAGGGAGGACCTCAATGATCAAGGAAGATAGAGGTTCTTGGTACTTCCGGGGAGGTCACCCATCCCAATATTGTCCCCCTCCCCCCCCACCCCGAACTCGCTTAACCATGGCAATCTCTTGCCACTAAGCTACACTCTTGTGGTGTCTGAAGAAGAGGAAAGACTAAGGTTAACATTACCTTGAACATGTTTTGGTCCCTCAAAGCTTCATTCTTTGCTTTCAAAGCCTATTTTTGAAGCATTTTTGGGGTGTTTTTGAGCCATTTTTGGAGTACTTTTTCACATAGTTCTCTTCACACAGGTCCACGAACATCAAGAAGAGTGTTCTTTGTACTTCTGTGACAATAATTATCAACCTTTGGGGCTGCGTTCTTAGCCAAGCTTCTAAAACTACAAGTTTCTCGAAAGGTTTTCAATTTTGGTGGGAACAACCGCTCCAAGTTTAGCAGGTTTTTGGAGCATAAAACATTAGAGTTGAGAGAGACTTGCAGTTGTTGTTGGCTAGTTTTGGGGCTGAGCATTCAGACTTTTAGTATCATTTTATTTCATATATTGAGCACATACACACCATGTATGCTTTTGTGGATACTGCTTATGTCCGACCATGTGGTCATTGATATAGAGGTTACCTTTCTTGCATAAAGCCTTTTACGTTTGATAAACAGGATTGTGGTGAGGTTTTCTTAATTGGGAGACACCCAGATGTCGGGGTCTCTTCAGTGATCTAGGTGGAAGACTTACCCAACCTCGCCATAGGAGATGTATGATTATAGTTCTTCATAGGTGCTCGATAACCCTAGTTGGCTTCTATTGGGTAACTGATTATATGCAATGGAGCCAGTGATTCACTATGCAACTAAACATGTCACTAATTCCAATTTTTGGATCTTTTGACACCGGTCATATGCTCATTTTGCAGAGAATACTCTCGCAAAATTTTCCAGATTTCTAGTTTAGTCAACTATACAATGGTTGATTTACTTGTTGACAAACTAATTCATTGGTGTTTGGACTCTTCTAGATCCATTATCATTCCATTTAGTTCTCCACCATCATGGCATCAGAGGTCTGAGGCACTTCTGGTGGATCAGGGTCTAGTGCTACTGTTCCGAGGAGGAGTTGTTATAACTTATAGGGGAAAGACCATTTTTTGATGGCACAAACTTTTTTCTATGGAAGAATCATATTAAAGATGTGCTGATTCAAAGGAGGCAATGGAAGCTAGTAAATGGAATTTCAAAGGAGCCTGCTAACATGGATGAAGATGATTGGGATGAGTTAGATGAAATGGCCAAGTCTACCATTCACTTGCACCTGGCAGATAATGTTTTCTTTACAGTATTAGACTGTGAAAGTGCAAAGGAGCTTTGGAAGAAGTTATGCAATACATATGAAAAAGAGATGGCATCAAATAAAGTGTATCTGATGAGAAAATTATATGACCTTCGTATGAAGGACATAGATAGTATTTCTGCTCATCTAAATGAGTTTGATGATATATTCTCCTAGTTATAGGCTCAGAAAATGGATATGGATAATGAGCTGAAAGCAATATTGCTATTATGCACCTTGCCATCGTCATGGGATACGTTTTGCACAACTATTAGCAATAGTGCACCTGGTGGTAAACTCATCTATGATGACATATGTGGAGCACTCTTGAGTGAGGAGATTCATAGAAAATCTATGGTTGGGACTCAGAGTGGAGATACATATCATGTTTGTGATTCTTACCAAGGAAAGAATGAGCAACGTGGCAGGATCAGGAACAAGGAAAAGAATGGTCAATGGAATAACAGTAGAAGTAAATCAAGGAAGAGGGATATCGAATGCCATTATTGTCATAGGAAAGGACACATGATGAAAGACTGTTATGCATTAAAGAATGCTAAAGGTAAAGGATAGAATGTTTTTGGACATGTTAAACAGTTTCTTGCACCATCTACTTTGATTGTGAAGATTGAAGAAATTAATGCTATTTCTGATGATGCCGATGTGTTGAAACTTGATAGTACTGTGCTAACTGAGGCTCTTATGGCTGATTCTCTTTCCCACACGTGGCTCCTAGATTTTGGTGCTTCTTTTTATGTGACACCACACAAAGAATGGTTCTCTAATTATGCAACAAAGTCTCTTGGTACCGTGAGACTTGATGATTCTTACCAGTGTGATGTTGTGGGGGTTTCAGATGTGGTTGTGCAATTCATTGATGGTTCAAAATTTACTATGCATAATGTATGCCATGTACCCCAATTATCATGTAATTTGATGTCAGTTGGTCAACTTGATGACCTTGGTTACAAAGTGGTCTTCTATGCTCAGTCCTTTCGCATATCAAAGGGCAATATGGTTATTGCAAAAGGAAGCAAAGTTGGCTCACTTTATCCTTTATTTGTATCATAGAAAGAACACTTGTCAGTTGTTATCAAACAGCCTATGGCTTGTATTTGGCATGGCCATTTCTCTTGAGTTGTATGCATTTCACGCGTTTCCCACTTAGTTTAGTAAAATCATAAACTCTAGCAAGCAGCCCCTTGCTTGCTTACCTCATTTTCTCATGATTTTGCTCCTATCTATCTGGACGTGGAGTTAGGCTTTTCCAAATCTGATTGTACTAGATTGCAAAGCATTGTTTGATCTCTCATTGTACTCATTTTCATTCATTTCTAGATTAATTTTGTCTCTCATATAGGGCCCTGAACGTTTCCAAAGTTTCAAGTTATTTTACTCATTGAGTTGTGAGAAATTGCCAACTTTGTGAAGGTATGTCTCTGCACATAGGTAAAGAGTGTTGCAAACGGATAGCCTATTTTGGAGAGGGTGGTTCTCTCACTTGGAATATCCATTTTGGATGATTTAAAGCCTGTTGGGTAGCACTTTTAGTCTACTATAAGTTGCAAAATTTCATTTTAAGCCTCTATACTGATGGAGAGAAAAATGCAGAACAGTGAGAATATATCATTGCTTATGGACCTAGTGGAGGGCAGCCATCTTCCATTTTTGCATTGGGGTGCTAGAATCATCCCCCATCAGTGGTATTAGAGCCATTTTGGAGGCTAGAGACATCAGTGGCCAGCATAGTGAAAACTTGAAGGTATCAAGACAACTTGTGGAAGCACAAGGATGACTTATCAAAACAAGAAGACATCGAAAGGGGGCTACATCGATTGAGATCTCAACTAGTCAAAGGTTTGCAAGAGAAATGCTATCGAAAGGTAATATCCACACCTTCTAAAGCATACAAACACTTGAGGAGAACCTAGAGGATCATATTAGAGCTCAGTATGGCTGAGTACAATGCACAAATAGAGAAGTTAGAGAAAGGCAATTATCAACCATGGAAATTTAGAGTTAGCAACTACCTTATGGGCAAAGGATTGTGGGGGATTAATGAGTCGCATAGAGCCAATGCCTCATGCACATGATCCACCACTTCAAGGGCAGGTGAAAGCACTTAATGAATGGATAGAAAGGGATAGGAGAGCCATATTCATTCTATCCCAACATATAAGCAATAGCATGATAGGGCATATACAAGAGTTGGACACATCCAAGAAGGTTTGGGAGACCTTGGAGAGATTGCACTCTTCATCAACCAAGGCAAGGAAGATTCAACTCAAGAATGAGCTAAATAATCTTAGGAAAGCACCAATGACTAATATAAATGAGTACATTTTGAAGGTTCAGGAGCTTGCAGATGCCCTAGGCTCAATTGGGAGCCCAATTGAAGATGATGATCTTGTCGTGCACACTCTCAATGGCTTGAGAGAGGATGAAAGGTGGAAAGCATTCACCACATCAATTTATGTGAGGGATTCCCTACCAGAATTTGATCAATTAGTCACATTGATGGTAACCGAAGAGATGAACCAAGGAGTTTCATAATCAAAGGGCAGCTAAGCCCAAGTTTTCTATGCAGGTATAGGCAAAGGCAAAAGAGGTGGACAAAACTCCCATGGCCGAGGGAGAGGAAGATCAAGTTCAAGATCAAGCAACCAAGAAGGCTCCAACCAAAGCTATGAATCAAGAGGAAGAGGAAGGAGTAGAGGAAGAGGATGAAGATCACATGGAGAAGAAGCATCCAATGGAGAATGCTACAATTGTGGAAAATCGGACCATTATGCAAGAGATTGTTGGTCCAAAGGAGGAGGCAATCAAGGATACAAAAGGATCCAAGGTAATTATGCTAATACTTTAGCAAATTTGGAAAATGAGAACTTGCTTATGATGTATGGTTCAAGTGAAAGAGTCAATTCAAATTTTACATGGTACATTGATAGTGGTTGTAGCAACCATATGAGTACTTTTCAGTTGTATGATTAGTTAATCCACAAATAGAACATGAGTTGGAGTCTTGGATCTCCCCCTGCCTTGTCTACCTCCTCTTCCTCTACCTCTGCCATGTCTTCCTCTACCTGCATAGTTAGCTTGATATGTACCTGCTTCATCATCCAC
This sequence comes from Ceratopteris richardii, assembly GCA_020310875.1. NCBI lineage: Eukaryota > Viridiplantae > Streptophyta > Polypodiopsida > Polypodiales > Pteridaceae > Ceratopteris > Ceratopteris richardii. Next base: position 107,350,440 of record CM035417.1, on the reverse strand, counting down.
TTTCTTTGCCTTTCCTTTGTTATCTTTGGACTTGCTTTTATCAGTGTATAAAGCTGAAGATTGATTACCTTTAGAGCTTTCTCCATTTTTGATAAGCTTTGCCTCTTGAGTAAGTAATTGTCCAATGAGTGTGTTGAAATCAGGTACATGCATGTCCATGTACAAATCCATAGCTGTGGTGAATGCTTCCCACTTGTCATCTGCCTTCAAGCCATTGATGACCTGCCTTACAATTTTCTCTTCATCTATTACCTCTCCAATGCTTCCCAAATGATCCGCTATGTCCTTGAGCTTTGTGACAAAATCAGTCACATTTTGTTTGGGAGCCTTCTTGAGAGTTGTGAAATCCAGCCATAGTTGATGCTTCCTAGCTTTAGTACTTGAAGAAAAGAAAGCTTCAAGTGCATCCCACACTTCCTAAGATGTCTTACAAATTCTAATGTGAGGCAACAAAAAATCTGAGATAGAGTTGAGGAGATAAGACCTTGCAAGTGCATCCTTGGAGCACCATGTGCTCAATCTTTCTTGCTCTTCTTGTGTTGGTTGACTTTTGTTCCTGAAACTTGGCATAACTTCATCTCCAGCCACATAACCATATAAACTTCTACCTTGGAGATAAGCTTCCATCCTTAATGACCAAGCTGAGTAATTACCTCTATCCAATTTGTCAATTGATGAAGGAAATCCATCTGCCATGTTGTCCAACCTTGCTCTGATACCACTGTGAAGAGATGGATAGGTATGTGCTTGAAGATGAAGAGGTGTTGCAAAATCCTTGATCTACACCAGCCAAATGAACTCTAGAAGTATATGGTGGGCCCTTTTAGCTTGTCAATGGATGTATTAGACACCCTATGTACCTTGGAAGATCACTCTCAAAAAGATAGATCAAAACAGATAAGTTGGAGTTAGCTCAGAGGTGAAAACTTGCTATTCTTGGTTCATACACCTGTCCAGTGTTTTACATAATTCTCTGAGCACAGTAGCAATTAGCTTAATTCCTCTTGGGGAAGTCTAGGTAACTTAAAGAGCTAACTTTCAAGAGTAATCTCATAAAAAATAATGAACCACACACTGAGAATGAGTTTTAACAACTGATGACATCATCCCGATTTTCACAGGCTGCTACAGTTTGAGACCAGTGAGCAGAAAAATCAATATAACTCAAACTGTAGGAATTCAATGATTATGAAACTTTGTATGGTTATACTAGACCGTGCGGTAAATCTAACAAGCTTTAAATCAATGAATTTGGATAAGTAACCACTGAGAAACACCTCTGACAAGATGAGTGAAAAAGTCGGGTACCTGACAGAGAAGTGAAGATGAACAGACCCTGTTGACTTCAAATGAACATAACTGAAGATTGCAACATCCAGATGACATGAGAATTTGTGAGCATATAGTAGACTTATAGAGCTAACTTTACCAAGTTTAATCACTGAAAATATGCACCAAGCTTAGAGAAAACATCTCTGCAAGCTGACTGAGAAAACTGAGAGTAATGGCAGTGAGTAGTACACTTCACAAGAACATGGAAAGATGAACTCAAATAATCATGAAAATAAAAGTATATTGCTTGTACAATACAATGACTTACTGATACATATGTGTGCCTTGTAATCACACCTTGATATGGCATAAAACTCAGCTCTTGGAGGTCTTCACATAGGTCTCTCTAACCAGGACTAAAACTGCCATCTATTTATAGTTGAGTTTGGGAGGCTAACTTCCCTCAATCACTCTCCAATCAATCAATGATTGATTTGATTCTCTACCTACCACAAATCACGAATTCGTGGATCCTCTTTCCATTCTTGATCAAGTGGACTCAACCACTTAAGATTCTTTCACTTTTACATTAAGTAAACTCTTCAAAAGTTATAAGAGGTAGTTCACAAGTGAACTTTACATAGTCTTCTTTTTAAAGCTTCTTCTAAGACTTTGTGGGACTCAAGCCAATACTTAGGCTTGTCATAGACTTGCTCCAACATCTTCTATAAGAAAGGGCTCAAGAGGTTAATGCACAGAGATCTCAGACTAGATATGATAAGTTTCTTTTTCTGAAATCTTTGTTCTTACGCCCCTGAGTCATCAAAACTATATCTAGGTTGTTGTGTTCATTGAAAAAAAGAATTCTTCTATAAACATTGTAATGTGCTCTTATGATTATCTGATATTGATCTACTATTCAACGTTCACATTCAACTTGCCTAATTGCCAATCTTGCACTACCTTCAAATGTCTCACAAACGGTCGTCCTAAGATCATCTCATAATTACTTGCTTCTAAAAACTAATAGATAGCCAGTGTATGTTCAAAATCTAGTCCGGAAGTAGTCAAGATGAACTTTTCTAGGATTCCTAGAGGTTTATCAACATGAGCATTGCACAATTGTCATTTCATTCAAGTGGGTTGCAGGACTGGTTTTCCCCATTTTTCCCATATTACTTTGGTTGATATCCCTACTCCCACTCCTGTGTCTAGAATAGCTTTGGTCATGTATCCTCAAAATGTGATTGGGAGGACGTATTCCCTTCATCTTCCTCGCTAACACTTTGTCAATTGGAATTTTTATTATGGGTGTCGTTTCCACTTTATCTTTTCAAGTAGATAAGTTTGTCTCTCTCAAATTCGATTGTTCAGCTAATTTCTTCCACAATTGAGGTTTGACTTGGAGAAACTTCTCCAACCTCAAGGAACATTGGACTTTGTTGCTTTTTAATTTGGATAATGTGTTTGACTTTGAGAAACTTCTCCAACCTCATGGAAAAATTTAGATCTTTACTCATATTCTCCGATGTAATTAGGAAGCATTGTCAGGTTCTTTCCTTCCTATCTATTATGATCTATGTCAGATAATTCTTCATAGATCACCTCTAGTTCCAATGTGAGTTGATTTCTAGAGGCATCTAACTCCTGAAAAGGAGGTATTTCATTTTTGTTCTTCTTCCATCGGTCTTCTTGAAATTTAGCCCAAAGGTCATGTGGCCAGTTAGCTTGTACTTCAGGAATTAAAGATTTTTTATCTTCATTTTCATTAGTTCTTTCATCTTTTAACTCTTCAGATTGCTTGTCCCTCTTTGGTCATGGGTTGAAAGATTCTATACAGCCTTGAAAGGTTTACTTTACATAGTCTGGTCTCAAGGATGGTTGGTATAGAATTTTCTAGTGTGGCCTGAGCAATCTCGATTCATTTCCTCTAGATTTCAAGTCTTTCTTTTTCTAGGTCTCCTCTTGGGTAGATTCTTTCATGTTGCTCTATAATTGGTCCTCTCTCTATCCTAGACTGATAGGCCTTTAACCACATGTTCAAGTCTTCATGCATGGGATCTGCTAGAATTGATCCTACTTGTTCCTCATTTGGTTTCCCTATCACTATAGTGGCTCTCTTGTTTGCCAAATGGCTTTCTCTGAGCTCACTCTCTTTTAGTGTTTGTTCTTTCTCTTCCTCTTTTTTTAAATCCATTTGATTTTAATTTTCTCTCACCTTGCCTTTCATCTTTAAGCCTTCTAAGATTTTGAGTTATCTTCATGTTCGTTAGAGTCTTCTAGAATTTCATTTTCAAACTCTAGCTCTTCCTCAATCTTGGGTTTATTCATTATTTCTCTCTCTAGGATTTCCTTAGTTTTTGCTCTAGTAATGGCTTTTAGAGAGATTATGTATTCTCTGGTTCCTTTATCTTTACTCTTATTTTTATCTGTGTAAAGGGTAGAGGATTGTTTATGCCTAGAAGTATCTCCATTCTTGTTGAGCTTTTTCTCATGTGTGAAGAGTTTCCCCATCAATGTATTGAGGTCAGGTATCTACATGTCCATAGATAGGTCCATTGTTGTGGTAAAGGACTCCCATTCGTCATCAATCTTGATACCATTTATGATCTGCCTTACTATCTGCTCTTCTTCTATTTCTTCTCCAATACTTGCAAGTTGATCAACTACATCTGGAAAGAAAACTACTAATGTGCACAAGATGAAGATTGACGCTTCAATTCATCCTTTAGATTTCATTCACACAAATGAGTGTGGTCCTATGCCCAGAAGTTTATTAATGTGGTTCTCTTTGCTTTATCAATTTCATAGATGATGCTACTACAAAAGTCTGGGTATATCCTATGAAATTGAAGGATGAGGTATTCCCTACTTTTAAAAAATGTCTTGCTTTAGTTGAGACAGAAAAAGGAACTAAGCTAAAGGCTTTATATTCAGATAGTGGAGGTGAGTATACCTCACATGAATTCAACCTTTTCTATCAATCTAGAGGAATTCATAGAGAGTTTAAAACTAATTATACCCCATTATAGAATGATGTAGCTAAAAGGAAGAATAAAGTACTCTATTCAAGATAGAGAATTTCCTATGCTACTTCATGTAGTGCTTTCATAGGGATTTTGTCCAGAAGAATATTGCAATTCATGTGATTAACATTTCACTTAGTAATGCCAAAGTTTTGAAAGTGGTACAAGAGTTATGGATAGGGAAGCCACCATACTATGATAATCTTTTGCTTTTTGGTTGTGAAATGTATGTTCATATACCCAAGAATTCTTTTATGCTAACAAATGATGCTAAGCCTTCTTGTTAAAATGAGGCAATGTAGGTAGAGGATCATGCCATGAAAATTGAATTCGATTCTACTCACAATAGTGGTACTTAGGATTTAGTACATTTGTGAAATGGTAGTAAACATTTACATTGAGAATGTGTATATAAGTTGAGATTTACCTCTGATAGTGGTTCTCTAAAGTACAAAGCATGTCTTGTTGGAAAGGCTTGGTTCTAAGAAACAACATGGTGTTGAACTCAACGAAATATTCTTTCCACTAATCAAGATGGCTATACTATGCATGTTGCTTGGACTTCGTGCAGTGGAGAACTTAGATGGGTAGAGGAAATGCATCCACTATTGGTTAGAGAGATTTTGATCATTTTGGTTGTGTATATAATCAAGACTCTACATCAGGCTATATTTTTCACTTTGTTGGACGTTCTATTTTTGGAGATGTGCTCTTCAAGAATGTATAACCATTTCCATACATAAGTAGAGTTTGTTAAGCAAGTTAGGCATGTAAGGAAGCATTGTAGCCTTCTCCTCTTGCTTGTGATATGGATCTACCTAAGCATGTACATCGTTTGCTTGCTGATAGCTAGAGTGTCATTGTTTTGGCTACAAATTTGGTATATCATGCAAAGTTGAAGCACATTGAGGTGAGCTAATAGTTCATTAGAGGTTGCTTTGCCACTAAGTGCATTATTCTAAATAAGGAGCATACACGAGATGATGCTACATATGCTTTGAAAAAAGTTCTATCCTAGGATAACGTTTTCCATTGTTTTCACTTGATGGGGGTTACTTGATTCCTTAACTTGCACACTTATTTTTAAACTTTGGAACATGCCCAGTAGGTGAGAGGAATAGTTTGTATAGTTACACTTGAGTATTCTTTATCGTTCTTTTTTTTCTCCCCTAACCACTTCATTGAGATTGGCTTTTAGTGGGAGATTGATATTGTTAGGTTCCATGTGAAAATCCAAACGACCATAAGAATTTTTTGTATATGGTCTATAATAAAACATATAGCGATGTCATTAGTGAGAGATTCAAATCTCAACTGCATTTCTAAAAGGTACAGACTATGAGATGTGCTCTCAATGTACTATGTAGTCATTGTTTTGTAGAGGTCTATGCAAAGCAATGTGCTCATCATCAGAGGTTGGTTTTCTATTGTGAGGGCATTATTGTGTCTCATGGTGAAGAACACACCGTGGTGGATCACCATCGTATGAATTCACATTTTGATCAATCTATGGTCAATTAGGATCTCACGAATATTCACACTTCCAAAATGATGGATGCATGTCTAGAGAACTTTGAAAAGAAGGAAGGAGTTCTTTACAACGTCATGTAATCTATTTACAAAGAACACTAAGTTGTCTAAGTTTTTGTCATGGACAAAGGAAACAATCTTGAACCTTAGATTCCATGTGAATCCTGTATCTCATGATTGGTTCAAAATTAAGAGAAACCAATGCTTTTATTGCGTCCGAAACGTGCACAACCCTAAGATCGACTGTTTATTTGCTAAATTCTGACATTCTGAGGTCCTGGTCGATTTTCTGACATCATTGATGATATCATCAACTCCCAACTGCCTTGGGAACCGCCCTTGAAACCCTATGTAAGGGTTGGCCACATTTATAATCAGTCTTGCCAATACCAGTCTTGGGAGCTGAAGGAGTCGTGACCGCCAAGTAACTACTCTTTAAGTTCTAGTTCTAGTTCTTGTATTGTTCCTTGTTCTAGTCTAGTTCTTGGACATCCTATCTTGTCCCCTTGTAATCTTGTAGTACGAGATCCTGTCGAGTTCTTTCTTGTATCTAGTTCATCTCCTAGAAGGGAGTTCTAGTAATCTAGATATCTTGTCTCATACTTACGATCCCGGGTTGTGGGATCTCCTATATCATCTCTAGTCTAGCTTCCCATACCTATTGGTCCCGAGTTGTGGGACTTCTTGTATCGGTTACATCGTCTTGTATTATTTTCCCTACGTGGGTGTTCTTGTAATCATGTGTATTTCCAAAATCTTGTCTATTGTAGTCAAAGAGCACAATCTAGTGCTCCCCTGACATTTTGGTGAGACTAGCTTTTATCCAAGACCAGGCATCATGGAGAATGCTTATGAACAAATTGTAGCATCACTTCAGAGTCTCCAACAACAAGTTGAGGACCCAACTCATCGAGAGACACAAGTCAAGATGGGACATTGAGTGCATGTAGGTGCAGTGCTCCAAGAATTACAAGAATGAATCGGAGGTCTTCAAGCAAATCAAGGGGGTATTCAAGTGAATCAACGACCTAGTACATCATTTATGAAGGAACCCAAGATTTTCATGCCAGAAAAGTTCGATGGGGATCACACAAAGTTTCGTGGATTTCTCCAGCAAGTCAAATTGTACATCCGTATGCAGCCTGATAGATACCCTGACGAGGCATCCAAGGTCGGGTTTATTGGAACCTTGCTCTATGGCCAATCATTATCATGGTTTGCCCCAATCTTGGAGAAGAACATGGCAGTACTTCACGACTATGAGGGGTTTCTTCGAGAACTCTCCACCACATTTGGAGATGCGGATACAAGTCGAGTAGCAGAAACAAAAGTTTTGGAAGTTACATCAAGGTAACCGCCCTACCTCTACCTATGCATCTGAATTTAGGCAGTTGATATGTGATCTCACTTGGCATGAAGATTATTTCATAAGCCAATTTAGATGGGGTTTAAGAGATGATGTGAAGGACCTTTTGCTCAGGATGTCAGAGGTTAAAACATTGAATGAATATATCATGCAAGCTATTCAATGTGATAACCGACTTTTTGAAAAGAAAGAAGAAAAACAAGTAGAAGGAAGACCTCGCCAGTGGAGACCTTTCCAACCCACTACGAAAGATGAGTCTATGCCTGAACCTATGCAAATAGATGTAACTAGGTTTCAGCCTCTAATGCTAGAAGAGAAATAGAGAAGGGGAGTTAATAAGTTATGTCTCTACTGTGGAAACCCTGGACATATTGCAATTAATTGTCCAAACAAGAGAACAAACTCCAGAGTCACGGCCACCCTTGTAGAGCAGGGAAATGAGGAATTCCACTTGTAAAAGAGACCTTGCAGCCTGACCATGATATAAGAAAGGGTCTCATAATTCTAGCTACACCCAAAGAAACATGTCTTGCACCTATCAAGCTAATCATTCCAAAGAAGACCCTTTCCCTTATAGCCCTAGTAGATTCAAGAGCCTCCTCATGTTGCATCGATGAAGGATTGGTTAAGAAACATGGAATTCCTATACTTCGTAAGAACAAACTAGTAGTAGTTGAAGTATTAGATGGATGACCTCTAACATCTAGGAATATAACCATGGAAACCACACCATTAAGAGTACACCTTGCTGACCATGAATCCCACATATGTTTCAATGTAATATCGTGCCCAGTACATCTAGTTATCATTGGAATGCCCTGCTTAAAGAAGCATAATGCAGACATTAATTCACTAAAGAATAAAATCACCCATCGAGATATCCAGAAGAACCCAACCTATGTCGGAGCCAAAGCCTTCATACATGCAGTAAGGAAGGAACCTACATATATGATCTATGCCATACCAACTCGAGAATCCAAGAAAGATGATCCAGTACAGCTACCTAATCAGTACAAAGGCTTTGAAGATGTGTTTGAAAAGAAGAATGCAAATATCCTCCTAGAGCATAGACCTTATGATTGCCCCATAGATCTTCAAGAGGGAGCACAACCACCCTTTGGACCAATCTATAGACTATCCCCAGAGGAACTTACAGAACTACATAAGAACATTGATGAGAATCTAGCAAAGGGGTTTATCAAACACTCAAAGTCTCCAGCACGAGCTCCTATTTTATTTCTAAGGAAGAAGGATGGGACTCTCTGGATGTGTATAGACTATCATCGATTGAACAAAGTCACTATAAAAAATAGATACCCTCTACCACTCATATCAAAGCTCTTGGAACGCCTTGGAAAAGCAAAATTCCTCACAAAAACTGATCTTCGAGGAGCTTACAACCTTGTCAGGATCACAGAAGGAGACGAATGCCATTCGGTCTTACAAATGCTCTAGCTGTCTCCCAACATATAATGAATGATATCTTTCGAGAATCTTTAGATGATTTTGTTGTAATATACCTTGATGATATCTTGATATTCTCCAAAAATCTAGAGGATCATGAATGTCATGTAAATATAGTCCTAGAGAAACTAAGAGAAAAAGGATTATATGCAAAATTGGAGAAGTGCTCTTTCCATAAGACAGAAGTGGAATTTTTAGGGTACACTATATCAGATAAAGGAATTTTTATGGACCCTACGAAAATTGAGACAATCCTTGATTGGCAACCATCTTCATGTGTTCAAGATGTACAATGTTTTCTGGGGTTTGCCAACTTCTATAGGATATTCATCAGAGATTACTCCAAGATAGTGACACCTCTTACCAAGCTTATAGGGAACTCCAAATTCTCATGGATCGAAGAAGCAGAAAAAACCTTTCAAACCTTGAAATCAGCATTCACTACTGCTCCAATTCTAGTTCATCCTGATTCTAGTAAGCCCTTCTTCCTAGAGACAGATGCATCAGACTTTGCCCCAGGAGCCATTCTTTCCCAATATGGAGATGATGGGCACCTACATCCAGTTGCATATCATTCAAGGAAATTTTCCCCTCCAGAAATTAATTATGAAATTCATGATAAAAAACTTCTTGCCATAGTGGTCGTGTTTGATACCTGGCATCACCATCTAGAAGGATCAACGCATAAAATTACTGTATATACAGATCACAAGAACCTAGAGTATTTTATGACCACCCGCATCCTCAATAGAAGGCAATCTCGATGGAGTAACTTTCGATCCAGATTTAATTTTGTCATCACATACCGTCTAGCATGTCAGCAATGTCAGTGAGATGCCTTGTCCAAAAGATCTTACTTTGCACCAAAGAAGGGTGAAGAGGCCTTTGATCATCAAGAGAGTGTATTACTCAAGCCTGAGCATCTCCATTTAGGAGTTATCTCTTCAACCCATCATGAAGATTCAGCCTTGAATCATTTGATCCATGAATCTACCACAAGATTAATTGTTTTGTAATGTTAAGCAGAAAGCTCAAGAAGGAAAAGTCCAAGAAGTAAATTAATTTCAAGAAAAGGACGGATTACTATTCTATAGGAACCTATTGTATGTCCCTCCAAGAAAGCCCAGGATCCAAGTACTTCAACAACATCATTACAACCTTGCAGCGGGACATTTTGGAGTAAATAAAACAATAGAACTCATATCAAGGGATTTTTGGTGGCCTCAAATGTGGAAGGAAGTCAAAGAATATATTCGAACTTGTGACACTAGCAATAGATCTAAGGTACCGCGACATAAAACTCACGGCCTCTTGCGACCTTTACCTATTCCAAAAAAGCCATGGGCTTCATTGTCTATGGATTTCATCACAGATCTACCAAAGTCAGATAAATATGATGTCATTCTTGTTATTGTGGATAGATTTACAAAGATGGCACACTTCATTCCAACTACAAAGGCAATCACAAGTGCAGCTATTGCTAGACTTTTTCTCAGATACATCTTTAGGCTCCATGGATTGCCTGATGATATTGTCAGTGATCGAGGTCCACAGTTCATATCTAGCTTTTGGAACAATCTTTGCAAGCTCCTTGGTGTTCAAGTTAACTATCTACAACAAATCATCCACAGATTGATGGACAAACAGAATGGGTGAATCGAATCCTAGAGCAACTATCACCAAAATGATTGATTTGAGTTGTTACCCTTTGCAGAGTTTGCCTATAACAATAGTGTTCATGCATCTACTAAGAAAACTCCCTTCTTTGCAAAGTATGGACAACATCCAAGAATGGATATACAACTCTCAAATCATGTCAAGAACCCAGCTGCCAGAGACAAGGCCCAGTACCTGGTGGACAGTCACAAAGAACTCAAGGAAGAGATCCATAAAGCTCAAGAACAATACAAGTACTATGCAGATCAACATCGTGTCCAAAATCCATCGTATCAAAGTGGGGATAAAGTATGGTTACTCAGAAACAATTTTCAAACTTCAAGGCCCTTTGCAAAGTTAGATCATCAAAGATTTGGTCCATTCACCATCTTGGCCAAGATCAATCCAGTCACCTTAACGCTCCAGCTACAAAGCACCATGAGAATACATCTAGCTTTCCATGTATCCATGTTGGAACCATATCAGATTTTGCCATTGAGGGGGGAGAGACCTAGTCCTTCACCAGCTATCGAGATTGATGACCATGAAGAATTTGAAGTCGAGCATGTCCTATATTCTAGAATATCTCGAGGAAGATTGGAATACGTTATTCATTGGAAAGGGTGCGACATCAGTGATCGTACTTGGGAACCTGCAGAAAACCTTCAGAGAGCACCAATCAAGGTCCGAGAATTCCATAAGAGAAATCCAATGAAGCCTAGACCAAATAACATGACCGCTCCTTGTGGAACTCGTCGCTTGAGGGGGAGGTGATATCATGGACAAAGGAAACCATCCTGAACCTTAGATTCCATCTGAATCCTATATCTCATGTTTTTCAAAACTAGGTGAAACCAATGCTCTCATTACATTCGGAACATGCCAAAACCCTGAGATCAACTGTCTATTTGCTAAATTCTGACATTCTGAGGTCGTGATCGATTTGTTGACATCATTGATGACATCATCAACTTGCATCCGCCTTGGGAAACTCCCTTGAAAACCTATATAAGGAAGGGTTGGCCACATTCATAATCAGTCTTGCCAATACGAGTCTTGGGAGCTCAAGGAGTCATGACTGCCAAGTAAGTACTCTTCAAGTTCAAGTTCTAGTTCTTGTCTTGTTCCTTGTTCTAGTCTAGTTCTTGGACATCCTATCTTGTCCCCTTGTAATCTCGTAGTACGAGATCCTGTCGAGTTCTTTCTTGTATCTAGTTCATCTCCCAGAAGGGAGTTCTTGTAATCTAGATATCGTGTCTCATACTTACGATCCTGGGTTGTGGGATCTCCTGTATCATCTCTAGTCCAATTTTCCATACCTATTGGTCCCGGGTTGTGCGACGTCTTGTATCAGTTACATCTTCTTGTATTATTTTCCCTATGTGGGTGTTCTTGTAATCATAAGTGTATTTCTGAAATCTTGTCTACTGTAGTTAGAGAGTACAATCTAGTGCTCCCCTGACAGTTTCCTTGTGACTATGTGGTGGGCTTGTCTCAAATAGAATCATTCTTGCCTTTAAGGGTAAAAAACTCTAAGTTCCTATTCTTTAGTGAATTTAGATGTTTGTGTAGCGTAATAATAGCACAATTCACTCTACCTTCTAAGGAATTAGATCCAAGCTAATACTTCTAAGCTGTGATAATCTCTCAAGGTGAGAGTTTCTTTTCAAGGTTAGAAATACTTCTATGGTGTGATAAGCATTTCCTAGGCTTAGTGCTACCAAAGCTTAGTGTATTTCGAGGATTATCTCCAAAAGACGTAATTTCTTCTAGCCCTTCCTCATAAGAGGTCAAGGGTTTGCAAGATATATTCGTTGTTTAGGTCCAATGATCTTCTTCTTCTTCTTCTATTACATAAAAGGAATGTACAAGAATGACCTAAAAACAAGAATAAAACAAGTGCAATATATAAAGATCAGTACATAAGGAAAAACCTAATGTCCACGAATGAGTGAGCTGGCACGAACAAATGTGCCATCACTCTTGGTAGATAAATCTAATAAAGCTCAATGAAGTATCCCTGACATATACCGGCGTGACCACTATACATGTTAGAGAAACGAAAAACTGGTATGTGTCATCCTGGATCATCACATGTTGAGCTTGATATCGCAACAAAAATGACATTTTGCAGACTTATAGTAGACTATAAATGCTACCCAACATGCTTTAAATCATCCCAAATAGATATTTCAGCTGGGAGAACCACCCTTTGAAAAGCAGGCTATCTGTTTGCAACACTCTCTGCCTATGTGCAGAGATATACCTTCACAAAGTTGGCAATTTCTCACAACTCACTCAATAAAATAACTTGAAACTTTGGAAATGTCCAGGGCAAAGACAAAATGAAGCTTGAAATCAATGAAAATGAGTACAATGAGAGAGCATAAAAATGCTCCACAATCTCCTACAATCAGATTTGGAAAAGCTTAACTACACCTCTAGATAGAGAGGAGTAAAATCATGAGAAAATGAGGTAAGCAAGCAAGGGGGCTGCTTTCTGGAGTTTATGACTTTACTAAACGAAGTGGGAAACTCGTGAAACGCATACAACTCAAGAAACAAATGTGGGATGATGCTTATATAGAGCTTTATGTTTCCTACAATCTAGCTAACCACCCACTAATCAATGTAGGTGCACTTTTTGGTGACTAATTTGATGAGAATTGAATTTGATTGAGTTTGGTGGAGTTTCAAACTTTATTCCATGACTTTAGGTCCTCCTTTTTTATTGGTACACTTGCAAAACTCGTGGTTGAGCCTTTTTGCATGATTGAGACTTGATTTTCAACACTCTCCCTCAAGTCTCAATGCCTAGGTCCTTCATTCCAATGCATGCCGTGAAGTGTTGTAGCTTTACTCCATCCAAAGCTTTAGTAAACATACCTACATATTGGTCCTTTGTATTGACATGCTCTACCTTGACATCCTTTGGCATGATCTCCTCTCTAATAAAGTGGTAGTGCACTTCTATATGCTTCAACCTTGCATGGAACACTGGATTTTGAGCCAATCATATGCTACTTATGTTGTCACAAAAAATGGGTACTTTCTTAACCTGCAAATCAAGATTAATAAAAAACTTCTTGAGCCACATAAGCTCACATGAGACTTGTCCTAAGCCTCTATACTGAGCTTCAATCAATGAGAGAGCCGCTGTTGGTTGTTTCTTTGACATCCATGACATGGTCTTCTTCCCTAGCATGATATCATAGCCACTAGTGCTCCTCTTGTCATCTTTGGAACCTTCCCAATCAGCATCACAATAAGCTTGTACGTATAATCCATCATCAAATGGATAGTATAGACCTTCATTCACCGATTCTTTGAGGTATCTAAGTACCCTTTTGGCTGCAACAAGATGAGGTACTCTTGGTGCCTATAAAAATTGAGATAACACTCCAACTACATGTGCAATATCTGGTCTTGTCATAGTAGCATACAAGAGAGAACCAATTATTCACCTATACATGGTCACATCCTTCAGTTCTTCACCTTCATGAGCACTTAGTTTAGCGTTTACTTCTAATGGATTTGAAATGGGCTTGCAATCACACAAGCCAAACTTCTTCAAGAGATCTAGAATGTATTTCCTTTGCATCAAGTATATACCTTCCTCTTTATTTGGTACTTCAATCCCAAGGAAGTACCTTAAGATCCCTAAATCAGAGATTTTAGACTCACAACCAAGCTTCCTCTTTATGTCCTTGATTTTGGCTTCATCATCCTCTGTAATGATCAAATCATCAACATACATACAAATGAAAACAATTTTTCTAGCTTGCTTCTTCACAAAGAGTGATGGGTCTGCATGACTTTGATTGTAACCACATTTTACCAAGTAGTCCACAAGTCTTTGGTTCCAAGCCCTTGGGGATTGCTTGAGTCCATAAAGAGCCTTCTTAAGCCTCCATACATGATGTGGAAACCTCTCATCTTCAAAGCCTTGGGGTTGCTCCATGAAGACTACCTCTTCAAGCTCTCCATTTAGGAAAGCATTCTTCACGTCCAACTGGTACATTCTTCCAACCTCTTGAGGCAGAAATTGCAATCAAACTTCCTATGGTGGACATCTTAGCTAATTGACTAAATTTTTCCTCAAATTCAATGCCATAGGTTTGAGCAAAACCTTTGGCAACCAGCCTTGCTTCATACCTAGAGATGCTCCCATCTGCATGCCTCTTTACCTTGTACACCCATTTGTTGCCAATGACTTTCATGTCCTTTGTTCTTCGCACCAATGCCCAATTATCATTTTCTTCAAGTTCCTTGACTTCCTCCTCCATGGTTTCAATCCATTCCCTATTCTTATTTGCTTCTTCAAAAAAGTTAGGTTCTTCACAAGCTATAACTTGACTCATGTATGCATAGTGACTTGCAATGAATGAATCATAAGTTAACCTTTGAACAGGGTATTTAACCCTATTGCATGACCTTACCTCACCATTAGGTGGTAGGAATCTCCTCCTCCTTGGTTTAGATGCTTATATCCTAGAGTTTCTAATTTTTTCATATCTTTGTCACTTGTAGATTCCATGTCTACCCATCGATGGTCTTTGTCATTTGCCTTTTCCTTTCCTTTGCTACTTCCTTCAATTGAATGAGCTTCATTACTTGTCCCTCCATGACAAGCTCATGTAGTCCTCTCCGCTCATGGTGTTCTTGAAGTCGTTGGACCACTTATCTCCATAGTTTGTTGTTGTTCTTTGAACTTCTTCTCAGCTTCATATGCATCGTTCAATAGGTAACACACCTTTGCTACCATACCAAGGCAACAAATCATCAAATATTACATCCCTAGATACCTTAAGCTCTTTGGTGCGAGGGTTATAGCATCTAAAACCCTTTTGCTCTGAAGAATATCCAAGAAATATACACTTATCTACCTTCGGGTCCAACTTGTGTCTCAATTCTTGAGGTATGTGAACATAACACACACAACCAAATTCTTTGAGATGTGAAAGGTTGGGTTTCTTACCAACCCAAGCTTCATAAGGTGTAACTCCATGTACTCCTGAGGTTGGACACCTATTCATATGTATATGGTTGTATTTGTTGCATCAGCCCAATAAGAGTTAGGAACATTCATTTCATTTAACAATGCTCTAGCCACTTGTGCTATGTATCTATTCTTCCACCCCATTTTGTTGAGGTGTATAATTGCAAGTGATTTTTTTTTCATTTGATGCCATGATCATGTAAAAAATCCAAAAATTCATTTGAAAATACTCCCGCCCCCCCCCTCCATCCGATCTGAGAGTCTTTATATACTTCCCTATTTCCTTCTCCACTAGGTTTTTGAACCTCTTGAAGTGGTAAAACACCTCTGACTTTGACTTCACGCAATGCATCCAAACAAGCCTTGAATGATCATCTATAAATGTGACAAAATATCTATTAGCTCCAATGGATGGCTCCCTTGTAGGTCCCCATACATCTGTGTGTATGAGACTCAACACATCATTGCTCACATGTGCTCCCTTCTTGAATGGCAATCTTCTTTGTTTTCCTAATTGACAAGCATGGCATGAATGTTGCATATTTTGAGATGTAAGATCACGTAGACCACTCACCAAGCCCTTCCTTTGCATGTCCTTCATTCTTTGTAAGTTCATGTGTCCAATTCTTTTCTGCCATAGGTCGATTTTTGCAATCTATTTATTTTCAATTGACAAGTAGATAGTGTGAGGGATTGATGGCTTTACCTCTATGGTGAAGAGTCTTTCTTGCTTCTTTCCTTTTGCTATGAGCTTGTAGTCCTGCATGGGTTCTTCAACAAAACATCCTTCATCATTGAACCTCACATCATAAACTCTTTCAACCATTTGACCTACTGAAACCAAGTTCTTTGTAATGGTTGGCACATGCAACACATCCTTTAACATGTTGGAGCTTTGCGATCCATTGTATGCAACATCTCCCACATCTGTAATCTTGTTCTCAGTGTCATCTTGTGTCTCTACATGTCCTTGACTGATGGGTGAGTGTAAAAAGAAGAAAACGTCTTTATTGATTCTTTTCTTCAAGAAAGAGGAATCAAAAGAGAGGTAACTACAAGGTACACTCCTCAGCAAAATGGAGTGGCAGAAAGGAGGAATAGGACAATTGTTGAAGCTGCAAGGTCTATGTTAAATGAAAAGCATTTACCTAATTACTTATGGGCTGAGGCTGTATCTACAGCCACTTACTTGATTAACAGGTTGCCTTCAAAATCCCTTGATGGGATGACTCCATATGAGGCTTGGAATGGAAGAAGACCAAGCTTAGATCATTGTAAAATTTTTGGATGTATTGCTTTTGCTCATGTTCCTTCACAGGTTAGAGGCAAGATGGATCCAAAGGCAGAAAGGTGTGTATTTATTGGATATGAGAACAATCAAAAGGGCTACAGGTTATACAACCCTACCAACAAAAGATTCTTGGTAAGCAGAGATGTAGTTTTTGATGAGAACAATTCATGGTATGAAGATTCATGCAGGAAGATCAATTTACCATATGATCTTGAAGAAGATTTTCCAAAGCTTGGTAGAGAACAATCAAAGATTGAAGAACAAGACACCTCAGAGGATGATGAAGAATCTCACACGGAAAAGATCAAAGCATGGAAGTCTAAAGGTAAAGCAAAATTGGAGGAACTTGGACATGAGGCAGAATCATCACATCATGGCCTAAGAAGATCTATGAGGGAAAAGAAAAAACGAGAAAGGTATGGGTTTGACACCTCATTAGTAACTAAACATTCTATCTACATAGCACATGACATAAACCAAGAGGAGCCATCATCATTCGAAGAGGCCAAAGCAAAAACAGAATGGAAGCATGCAATGAAGGAAGAGATTGAAGCACTTGAGGAAAACAACACTTGGGATTTGGTGCCCAAGACTTCATCCATGAAGGTAATAGGCTCAAGATGGGTCTATAAACTCAAGAAGAATTCTGATGGTTCAATTAATAGGTATAAGGCAAGGCTTGTAGCAAAAGGCTCTGCACAAACTCAGGGAATTGATTATGAGGAGACCTTCTCTCCTGTGGCAAAGATGCCTACTATTAGGGTTTTGCTTAGTATTGCCTCTTCCAAGAATTGGAAGATACTTCAACTAGATGTAAAGAATGCATTCTTGAATGGTTGGATAACAGAAGAGGTATATATGGCACAACCACTTGGTTTTGAGAATCAAGTTTATCCTGATTATGTGTGTAAACTTAACAAAGCATTGTATGGTCTCAAGCAAGCTCCAAGAGCTTGGAATTTCAGGCTTGTTTCATTCTTGCAGGACAAAGGCTTTCAACCAAGCAAGGCAGATCCTTCACTCTTTATTAAAAAGAGTAATTCTGAGGTCATCTACCTATGTGTATATGTAGATGATATTATATTGACAGGAAATGATGCAGATGGTATGAAGAAGATCAAAGATCAGATGAGAGAAGAGTTCAAGATAAGTGATTTGGGTTCACTTACCTACTTCCTAGGTTTGGAAGTTGTCTACAAAGATCATGGTTTGTTTCTCACTCAAAGAAAGTACATTAAGGACATGTTGGCAAAATTCAAGATGCAAGATTGTAAAATTGTAGGTACTCCAATGGAGGTCAATCAAAAATTGAGCTCACATGAAGGTGAACTCATAGAGGACATCACATCATATCAAAGTCTAGTGGGTAGTCTCAACTATGCCACATTGACAAGAGTAGATATATGTTACAGTGTGAGTGTGCTAAGTCAATTTATGCACACACCAAGGAAACCACATATGGATGCTTCCAAAAGGATTCTCAAGTATCTCAAAGGAACCATAAATGAAGGACTTTATTATCCTTATGTATCTGATTTAGGTTTGAAGCTATTTTCTGATGCAGATTGGGTTGGCTCCAAAGAAGATAGAAGGAGCACTTTAGGTTATCTTACCTTTGCAGGTTCAAAGCTTATTTCATGGTCATCCAAGAAGCAACCCACAATTGCTCTCTCTTCTACTGAAGCTAAATATAGAGGTCTTGCCATATCTACACAAGAAGCTATGTGGATGAAGACATTATTCAAAGATCTTGGATTGGAGTTTGGAATTCCAACTATTTTTGGTGACAATATGAGTTCTATTCATTTGGCTACTAATCCTATTTTTATGCAAGGACTAAACATATTGAAGTTCATTATCACTATGTATGAGAGAAGGTTCTAAGCAAAGAGATTCAAATATCATATGTGTCCACTCATCAACAATGTGCAGATATTCTAACCAAAGCATTGGATGGTACAAAGCTTTGCAAATTTAAGGCTATGATTGGTTTGCAGGTAATCTTGGAAGGTTGAAGACCTCAAGCATACTTGGATTGAGGGGGAGCTGTTGGAGCAAGTCTATGACAAGCCTAAGTATTGGCTTGAGTCCCACAAAGTCTTAGAAGAAGCTTTAAAAAGAAGACTATGTAAAGTTCACTTGTGAACTACCTCTTGTAACTTTTGAAGAGTTTACTTAATGTAAAAGTGAAAGAATCTTAAGTGGTTGAGTCCACTTGATCAAGAATGGAAAGAAGAGCCATGAATTCGTGATTTGTGGTAGGTAGAGAATCAAATCAATCATTGATTGATTGGAGAGTGATTGAGGGAAGTTAGCCTCCCAAACTCAACTATAAATAGATGGCAGTTTTAGTCCTGGTTAGAGAGACCTATGTGAAGACCTCCAAGAGCTAAGATTTATGCCATATCAAGGTGTGATTACAAGGCACACATATGTATCAGTAAGTCATTGTATTGTACAAGCAATATACTTTCATTTTCATGATTATTTGAGTTCATCTTTCCATGTTCTTGTGAAGTGTACTACTCACTGCCATTACTCTCAGTTTTCTCAGTCAGCTTGCAGAGATGTTTTCTCTGAGCTTGGTGCATATTTTCAGTGATTTAACTTGGTAAAGTTAGCTCTATAAGTCTACTATATGCTCACAAAGTTTCATGTCATTTGGATGTTGCAATCTTCAATTATGTTCATTTGAAGTCAACAGGGTCTGTTCATCTTCACTTCTCTGTCAGGTACCCGACTTTTTCACGCATCTTGTCAGAGGTGTTTCTCAGTGGTTACTTATCCAAATTCAGTGATTTAAAGCTTGTTGGAGTTAGCTTACTGTCTAGTATAACCATACAAATTTTCATTATCATTGGATTCCTATGTTGTGATTTATATTGATTTGTCTGCTCATTGGTCTCAAACTGTAGCAGCCCGTGAAAATCGGGATGATGCCATCAGTTGTTAAAACTCATTCTCAGTGTGTGGTTCATTATTTTTTATGATATTACTCTTGAAAGTTAGCTCTTTAAGTTACCTAGACTTCCCCAAGAGGAATTAAGCTAATTGCTACTGTGCTCAGAGAATTATGTAAAACACTGGACAGGTGTATGAACCAAGAATAGCAAGTTTTCAGCTCTGAGCTAACTCCAACTTATCTGCTTTGATCTATCTTTTTGAGAGTGATCTTCCAAGGTACATAGGGTATCTAATACATCCATTGGCAAGCTAAAAGGGCCCACCATATACTTCTGGAGTTCATTTGGCTGGTGTAGAGCAAGGATTTTGCAACACCTCTTCATCTTCAAGCACATACCTATCCATCTCTTCACAGAAGATGCCGTGTAGCAAAAGGTAGGAGCATTGGTGCGATAACGATGGTAACTTTCCCCTCCTGCTTTGCATGCTTGGCCACCATAAAGAAATCGATCTCTTTCCTCTATTGAATGCTAACCCATCTCGTCTTTCCTTCACCCTTGGTACATGCTTCGAGTAAAAAACTCTATTGAATACTATATCTGCTCTCTGTTTCTGTGTCCCCCCTTTCACGGATGAATAGACCACATTTTTTCTTCTAGGCTAACGAGCTTCCACCCTACTTCTCCCCTTGCATGTGCCTTCCTCTTTTGGTGGAGCATATCCCCCTCCAAGCAATGCTCTCCCATGAATCTGTCCCATGTCAGCTCCCCACATGGGAGCGCAACCTTTCTCCTTTTCTTTGAAAGACACGTGAACCCCCCCCCATTCTCCTTTTCAAAGAAACATCTAATCATAAATGTCCTTTGAAGCATGTAATACCTTCGTCCATAATTTGTACATCACTATAAAAGTCAAACTTTACTTTCAAAGGGTGTGCTCTTAAAAACATAGAGTGGAGAAGTGCTTAGATTTCCACAAAGAATTCGAAGGCTTTGATATACAAGTGGTACTAGTGCCTTCCATGAATCCCTCACAGGCATCAAAAAGCTTGAATGAGTGGGATGTTCATGACAATGCATTTGGCAAAAAAATTTCTATGATAGGTTTAGTGGTGCACATTTCCTTTTGAGGAATAGGACTTAGCTTATAAAATAGTAGTCTAGGAAGTGCATAATTTTCGAGGTCCTCTCCAAAAATGAATGTGTTCCGTCTCCAAAAGTTTCCCCACAAAAAACTTTGAAGAAGATGGTGAACTTGCTTTCTCTCGAAGACTTTTCTTTCTCTCACTCAAGCTCTGGTAGCAAATGAAAGATCCCAATTAGCTACCTGCCACTCTCCTCCCAACCTTAAATAGCCCTTGCCCTTGGCACCTCTAGAATCTTCTCTAAGGTCCAAAGACTCCTCATATGGCCACTCTGAGGAGATGGCCTTGGCTCCCCCGAGCTCTGTTTCTTGACTTGGCTAGGGTCCTCGACCAAATGCAGGTAGACCATTGGTAGACCATGGAGGTCTAAATAGATCTAACACAAACCCTTGTAGCCAACACATAATCTATAAAGGCCATCTTTCTTCTTCTAAAACAAAATAGGTGATACCCAAGTAAAATGGTCAGTCTTATCAAGCATTTCTTCAAAATATCATCTAATTAAACCTTAAGCTCCTTTAATAGGGTGCTCTAAAACATGGTTCAATCCCTCGATACAGGTCAATTGTGTTTGTGAATCAACCTAGGTGGAGGTATACCAAGAAAGTCTTTTGGAATACATGTGCATATTCTTTCAAAAGATTCTCTATATAATTTTGATGATTTTCATCATTATCTTCCTTGTTCAGCTTGTTCATATACACTACAAATGTTCTATAGGCATCACACATACCTCTAATTATCTACATAGCAAAAAATAAGAAAGAGATATTTTGTTTCTTAATAAACACCAATCATCATAGTTCACTCACCATTCCAAATTAATGTCAGTAAAGATGATCGAATGTCTTCTTTCTTCATTCCATAGATCCTTTCACATGCGAAATCCTTTGTTCCATAGTTTTTTTTATCAATGTCGAGAGATACAATACCCTTGATTGGGAACAAAATAGAATTGTGTTGTCTAATACGAGCATCCCACTTCAAGTCCTCACTAACCTTGATGTGAAGTTTCATCTAACATCAACATTTCCAAAATGAACAAACTAAATGTGATCCTCTGGAGGGAATATGAAAAGGTTAAAACAACAAGGTGAGCAAGTCGTGTACCTTCCACCTTTAAAGACGAAGATGAGCAATATTTCTTTTATTGCTAAAAATTTGTTTGGCCCATGAGGTGTCCATATTGTTCCATGGTTTGATGAACCACTTGGCTCCCAATTCATCAACTAATTCCTTTATGTTTAAAGTTCCAAACACACCCTCATATTTTTTATCTTTAAAAAAGCTCCATTTTGTATTGGATATACCTCTTCTCTTATGATCCATCACGAAAAAAAAATCTACAGCTTCTTGTCAACTTAGGCAACTTTGTATCTTTCAATACTAGACTAGATGGAAAGTAAGTTAGTGAGTCTATAAGAAAATTGTTAACCACCATGGCACAACCCGCCAAGTTTATTTGCAATCTCTTAAAATATCCTAACCTTCTTTCGATCTAAAAAAGAATGCATTCCCATCCCTCATCCATGGTGTCATCAAATCCTTAAGGTATGCCTAGAACATGAAAGATTTGACCACCACAGAACTTCTGATAGCTTTGCTCCACAAAAAAATTTGATTGGTGTCCAAGAATGGCCTTGAATGTGCTATTTGCATGGTTTTTATACAAAATGTATTAAGATAATTGAAAGATCCCAATTAACTACCTACCACTCTCCTCCCAACCTTAAATAGCCCTTGCCCTTGGCACCTCTAGAATCTTCTCTAAGTTCCAAAAACGCCTCATATGGACGCTCTGAGGAGATGGAATAATCTCGAAGATTCGTGCTAGAGCCTTGGCTCCCCCGAGCTCTGGTCCTTGACCCGGCTAGGGTCCTCAACCAAATACAGTTAGAGCAATGGTAGACCATGGAGGTCTAAATAAATCTAACACTCTCTCCCCCTTCTAGAGATCATTGTCCTCAGTGATCAAGGAAGGAAAGTGTTTGCGAATTAGAGCTTCTAATTGCCAAGTAGCATCTATGAGTGGACGGCTAGTCCATGCTACTAAATACTCTAGTATGGAGCGATTTCTTAACTTCCGCTCCCTCTTATCAAGAACTTGAAATGGAACATCTGGCTGAGATGCTCTATTTTCTAAAGAAACTAAACCATCTACTCAATTCTCATCTCGAGAAATGTGATCTCAACTTGCTAACATGGAAAACTGGGTGATCTTTGCAATTATATGGCGATTGCAATTTATATGCGACATCACTAATCTTCTTGATCAGTATCCAAGGTCCACAAAATCTAGGGGATAACTTGGGTTTCTGACTCATTGTCAATGATGAACCAAGTGGAACCTATAAAAACACACGATCAACCTCTTGAAATGTTCGTGGTGTTCGATGTCGATCTACAAATGCTTTCATCCTTTCAGCAGCTTGTTGGGGATTGAACTGAGCTATTTTTAAGTTAGCTTGCATATCTGTCAAAAACTTTGAAGCACTCAGAGATTTCCTAGGTAACCCAATAGTAGTTAGACTATGTGGAATAAATCCATAAATCACCTCAAAAGGTGCGAGCCTAGTAGGCTTGTGCTTCCAACTATTATGAGCAAATTCAACTAATGGGAGAAAAGTATACCAATTTGTTTGCTTTTCTGATACATATGCCTGTAGCATATCTTCGAGTATGTGATTAACTCTTTTGGTCTGACCCTCTGTCTGTGGATGCTCTCCACTACTCATCTTGAGTTGAACTTGAAGCTTATTGAACACGTGTTTCCAAAACTTTCTTGTGAACCTGGGATCCCTATCTGAAACTATAGATCTAGGTAGACCATGCAGTCTAAAAATATTCTTAATAAATAGTTGTGTGACTTGCGGAGCCTCCACTGATTCCTTTGTAGGAATAAAGTGTGCCATTTTGCTCAAACAATCAACCACTACAAGAATAGCATTCTTTTGTCATGGTGTCCTAGGTAAACCCATTATGAAGTCCATGGAAATACTATCCCAACAATACTGTGGTATCTCCAATGGTTGTAGCAGCCATGGAGTACCAATCCTCTCCACTTTATTCACCTGACATTTAAAACACTGATTTACATAAAAGTTTAGATCTCTGACCATCTTAGGCCACCAAAAAGTACGTCTGATCAACTGCAAAGCTTTCTCAATAATAGGATGTCCTGCAAAGCTTTCTCAATACCAAGATGTCTGATCAACTACAGCTGTATTCATTTTTCCTTTTTTATATAGAATTTCCATAAGAAAGTCTTGAATCAACTCAGCCCATCTAGCCTATCTCCCCTGAAGACATTAAAATTTTAAACATAGTTTCTTGTTCCATTCTATTTTTTAATGTCATTGAATTCCATAATTAAAGTAGGCATTAGGTAAAATTGTAAACATAACTTCTTGTTCCAATGGTTTTTCTTTCCTATGTCAATTTTATTGAACTTTTGAAATATATTGTAAGTTTGAATTGTACAAATATTTGCATGTGCCACGTAGCATTGGACTGAGATGTACCCCTTTCGTGACTAAGGGAGGATAATCAAATTGACATTATCATTCACGTACCCATGAAGAAGAAATAAGACATTGCGAAGATGTTTAGTAGTTCTTTAATAGTTTGGCTTGAATTTTATAAATCGTTAAAATAGAGACAGTGTAGACCTTTCTATCGTCCATGCATCCATGGGGAAGACCTCGAAGACCATGCCTCCACTTCAGAAATCTAGAAAAATGTAATTTGTAATAGAGATTTTGCACTTCTTACCCATCGATTCCCTTGTTAACCAATTCTTTTCAAAGAATATACTCAAGAATCTTGATCAAAGGAAGTATTTCAAACAGCTAACATCTTGAAAGATTGAGTAAATCTCGAATTTCGTTTCAAGCATTTCTTTCCTGTTGAGATCTCGGATCCAGAGCAACGTTTTGTATATTCCTTCCATCTTTGCCAAGTCTTTGTCCTGTGTTCGACAATAGATCTCAAAGAGGAGGAAAGTTTTGATCACCATAGATCTCCCTCCTCAATTTAGTGGCATATTCTGCCATTAGTGGAGTTTAATGCCAATCTTGGTGACTACCGAAGCCCATTCTTTTCCCATTGAGACATCAAAAACCCCTCCGGATTCCCAACACCTACATGATTTGAACTCCAAGGATATCTTAAGAACCTTGATCACTTGGAAAAAGGGAGGGTTGACCCTTGATGGAATTGAAGGTGGTTTGTGTGGTTTATTTTAGATCTTCAAGCTTCAAAGAAGGTATCTTGGCATTGCGAGAAGGAAGTGATAACTCTAGAATCGCCATTAAGGAACACATTGGTGCCATGAGCAAAGAGTCTCACGATCATATGAACCGGCCTAGCACCCTTGAGACCCCACATGTCAAATAACAAGGGTTGCTTAAAAGTTGCTAGAAGACATTACAAAGAAAGTTGATTGGTACAATTGTTCTTTCTATTAATTAGAATTTGGGAGAGTAGTTTACGCTAAACTTCGTTAGCTTTACTCGATCATCGTTCTTGGAACCTTGAGCTGGTACGACATAGTTCATATATATTGGCTACGTCCTTACTACATTCCTAAAGACTTTGGCTCCTACATATGTTGGGTTCTTCTGGATATCTCGATTTTATTCTCCTAATTGATGTATGGATTATGTTTCTCCAGCGACGACATTCCGATGATAACAAGGTTTATGGAACTTGATATAACATTAAAACATATGTGGGAATCATCGTCACCAAGGGGTACCCTTGATGGTGTGGTTTCCTTGGTAATATTCCTCGATGCTCGAGGTCATCCATCCATTACTTCACCTTCTACTAGTTTGTTCTTCTAAAGCACTTAGATCTTGAGTTTCTGAACCAATCATTCATTGATGAACATGATGAGGCTCCTAAATCGACTAGCGCTATAAGGAAAGGGTCTTCTCAGTCATGATCAACTTGACAAGGCCAAGACATGCTTGACCAAACATCTTATAATCCAAAAGATCAAAAAGGGAGTAGAGAACAAAAAGTAGTAAGTGGAATATTCCTGCACGAGATTGCTTGTAGGCTTTCGTGCTCTTATCAACTCTTCTAAAGAAAATAACAAATAATTTCAATAAAATCCATACTCAAAACTATTGATTCATCTCTTCGAAGATCTTCTTTAGATATGCGATCTACATACGTACATAAAAGATAAGCTTTAAAATATATAAACCGACATTATTGAGCCCATTCACATGCAATAAAACAATTGAAATGACTCATCTGAGGGCGAGATTTAAGATATCATTAAAAGATCGTTTTCTATTCCTATGCTACTCTAAATCTTCAGCAAGCAAAGCTCGTTTCTTTCTTAGAGTATGGACCCATTGTGGGCGATCCCAATACGAGTTACAAGTTTCAAGAACGAAGATGCATTCCATTTATTCATTATTTGTTGTTTTACTTCGTATGCCTATTAATTCAAGTTACGATCTCAACACAAGAACTGTAAATCATTCTCTTAATCAATCTTCAAACAGCTCTTCTATTTCGACTCTTTCTATCTATTTTCTATTCGTACGTAATTCTGTAAGTTTCTGTCGGGATGGTTTATAGATTGGTCATAAGGCTGGTTGTGCTCCTCTTGACGTTCTATGGCACAATCATAAGGTTTGTGCTCTGAGATGATATCTGCATTCTTCTTCTTAAAGACATCTTGAAAATCTTGGTACTAAGTAGGTAGCTTTACTCGATCATCTTTGTTAGACTCTTGAGATGGTATGACATAGATCATATATGTTGGCTCCTTCCTTACTACATGCATGAAGGCTTTGGCTTCTACATATGTTGGGTTCTTCTAAATATTCTGAGAGGTGATTTTATTGTTGTCCCCATTCATGTTTAGATTATGTTTCTTTAGCGATGGCATTCCAATGATAACAAGGTTTATCAAACTTGATATAAAATTAAAACATATGTGCGAATCATGATCACCAAGGTGTACTCTTAATGGTGTGGCTTCCTTGGTGATATTCATAGATGCTAGAGATCTTCCATCCACTACTTGAGCTACTTTAGTTTGCTCATCCAAAGCCCTTAAATCTTGTATTTCTTAACCAATCCTTCATTGATGAAACGTGAGGAGGCACCTGAATTGACAAGAATTGTAAGGGAAAGGGTACTTCTTAGGCTTGATCAACTTCAAGGTGCAAGACATGTTTCTATGGGTAATGTTGGAATTACGAGACTCTTTCTTATGTCATGATCCAGCTATCTGGTCTCTTTTACAACTCGACTTCCTCATTTTCCTCCTCTACAAGGGTTACTACGTGTCTTCAGTTTATTCTCTTTTTGGGATAAGTAAGTGCAATATGGCTAGGGTTTCCATAGTAGTGGCATAATTATTAGCTCTTCTTCTCTACTTTTTGTGTGGAGTTAGAGGCTGGAACCTAGTTATGTGTATCTACATAGGTTCTTCTCTAGCAAACGATTGGAAGGGATTCCATTGGCCAATTCTTCCTTCTACTTGTTTCTCTTCTTTCCTTTGAAAGAGGCAGTTATCACATTGATTGGCTTCTGTGATGTATTCATCTAATGTCATAACCTCTAGCATTGTGAGCAGAAGATCCTTCTCATTGTCTCTTACCCCATCTAGATTTGCTTATGAAATAATCTATGTGCCAAGTGAGATCACATATCGATTGCCTAATTTTGATGCATACAAAGAGGTAGTGTGATTACCTTGACGTAGATTCTATAGATTTTTATTTGTCACTTGACTCATGTCTACATCTCCAAACATGGTGGTGTGCTCTTGAAGGAACCCCTCATAGTCATGAAGTACTCCCATGTCCTTGTCTAAGATTAGGAAGAACCATGATAACACTTCCACAAAATAGGGTTCCAATAAAACCGACCTAAGATGCATCATTAAGGTATCTATAAGGCTGCATATGGATGTACAATTTGACTTGTTGCAAGAACCCATGAAACTTTGTGCAATCACCATCAAACTTTTCTGGCATGAAAACCTCTTGCTTTTGAATCTTTTGTGTCAAACCTTCCATGGTTGCCAATGACCAATTTCGCTATCATACCACTTGTAGTTGATGGAGTTTAAGGTCTACGAAAGTATGTGAACAACACAAGGAAGAAGAAAAAGCTTGGAACACAGCACACAATAATGAATGTATTATCAAGGGAGTGTACAAAGTTAAGTAACCTGTTAGGCTTATAGGCATATATACAAGCTGGGGGAAAAAACATCCTAAAGAGGGAAAAAAGTGCCGCAATGGTCCTACTGTATTCAGACACATCATTACATAAATATATCAACAAATCCTTCTTGGGAGTGATGTGGTCAACAAGGACCTAGCACTTATGTATAAGGAAGTGCCAAGCTATGTGGAATCAATCCACATAAGGAAGCAAAGCACAAAGCTTTGCATAAAGCTTAAAATTTCTCCCTAGGTAGGGCCTTTGTGAAAAGTTTTGCAATGTTCTTCCGCGTGGGCACATATGCCAAATTGATCTCTCTAGTAGAGAACCTCTCGTTGACATAATGATAGTGCACTTGAATGTGCTTAATCCAAGCATGGAACACAAGGTTCCTCGCAATCGCCAATGCACTCTCACTGTCACTGAAGATGGTGGTGGCAAAAGACTGACGAACACCCAAATCAGCCATAAGGCATCTGAGCCACACACACTCAACACTCACTATGAAAGCTACCCTATACTCAGCCTCACAACTAGAAGCGGACATAGTAGGCTTCTTCTTTCTTAACCAAGATATGCACAAGCTACCAAGCATGAAAAATAAAACCACTAGTGGACACATGACTGTCATAGAAATTAGCCTAGCTAGAGTCTAAAAAAGCATGTAAATCTGGCAGTAGTGATCCACCCTTTGAATAAAACAATGAAAGTATGTGGGTACCACTCAAATAGCGAAGATGCACTTAACCACTTGCCAATTCTTCACACTTGGGAAATGCATAAACTTGCTCATTTATGAGCCAACAAAATGAATATCTGGCTGAGTAACACATAAGTAAATCAAGTAACAAGTAGCCTGCTCATAGAAAGCAACATTAAATGCATCTCCAACATCATGAGGACTCAACCGTAAACATGTTTCCATAGGAAGGGCAATAGGTTTAAATAGGTTTGTGGTCTTGAAGGCCAAAAAGCTGTAATAATGTTTCAAAAGATTGTTTGACACAAAGATATTTTGCCATCAACTTGCATAAAGTAAATGCAAAAATAGTGATGAAATTCCCCGAATTCGACATCTCAAATGAGGCATGCAAATCAGCCTTCAAATCAGCCTTCAAATCAGCCATATGCTTCTCATGGGGTACAGTGAGTAGCGTATCATCAACATAGAAAACAATGATCAGAAGCACATCATTTGCACGCTTAACATATAAGGTGCTCTTAGTTCGTCTTTTCTCAAAACCATGTGTTATCAAGTAGGCATGTATCTTTTCGTGCCAAGCAGGTGGTGCTTGCTTCAAATCATATAATGCCTTTTTGAATGTCCACACTTTGTTTTCATGGCCTTTCTACATAAAACCATGGGGTTGAAAAACGTACAGTTCCTCATGCAAGTCACCATTTAGAAATGTAGTTTTAATGTCCAACTAGTGTACATTCCAACCATGACGAGCTACAAGTGCGTAGATGCTATGAATACTAGTCATTTGGCATGTAGGAACAAAGGTCTCATCACCACTTAAGAGTCTTTCACTTTTACATTAAGTAAACTCTTCAAAAGTTACAAGAGGTAGTTCACAACTGAACTTTACATTGACTTCATTTTAAGGCTTCTTCTATGACTTTGTGGGACTCAAGTCAATACTTAGGCTTGTCATAGACTTGCTCCAACAGCTCCCCCTCAAGCCAAGTATGCTTGAGGTCTTCAATCTTCCAAGATTACCTACAAACCTATCATAGCCTTGAATTTGCAAAGCTTTGTACCATCCAATGCTTTGGTTAGAATATCTGCACATTGTTGATGAGTGGACACATATGATATTTGAATATCTTTGCTTATAACCTTCTCTCGTACATAGTGATAATGAACTTCAATATGTTTAGTCCTTGCATGAAAAATAGGATTAGCAGCTAAGTGAATAGAACTCATATTGTCACAAAAAATAGTTGGAGTTCCAAACTCCATTCCAAGATCTTTGAATAATGTCTTCATCCACATAGCTTCCTGAGTAGCTATGGCAAGACCTCTGTATTCAGCTTCAGTATAAGAGAGAGCAACTGTGGGTTGCTTCTTGGATGACCATGAAATAAGCTTTGAACCTGCAAATGTAAGATAACCTGAAGTGCTCCTTCTATCTTCTTTGGAGCCAGCCCAATCTGCATCAGAAAAATAGCTTCAAACCTAAATCAGCTTTCATTTATGGTTCCTTTGAGATACTTGAGAATCCTTTTGGCAGCATCCATATGTGGTTTCCTTGGTCTGTGCATAAATTGACTGTAACATATATCTACTCTTAACAATGTGGCATAGTTGAGACTACCCACTAGACTTTGATATGATGTGATGTCCTCTACGAGTTCACCTTCATGTGAGCTCAATTTGTGATTGACCTCCATTGGAGTACCTGCAATCTTACAATCTTGCATCTTGAATTTTGCCAACATGTCCTTAATGTACTTTCTTTGAGTGAGAAACAAACCATGATCTTTGTAGACAACTTCCAAACCTAGGAAGTAGGTAAGTGAACCCAAATCACTTATCTTGAACTCTTCTCTCATCTCATCTTTGATCTTCTTCATACCATCTGCATCATTTCCTGTCAATATAATATCATCTACGTATACACATAAGTAGATGACCTCAGAGTTACTCTTTTTGATAAAGAGTGAAGGATCTGCCTTGCTTGGTTGAAAGCCTTTGTCCTGCAAGAATGAAACAAGTCTGAAATTCCAAGCTCTTGGGGCTTGCTTGAGACCATACAATGCTTTGTTAAGTTTACACACATAATCAGGATAAACTTGATTCTCAAGACCAGGTGGTTGTGCCATATATACCTCTTCTGTTATCCAACCATTCAAGAATGCATTCTTTACATCTAGTTGAAGTATCTTCCACTTCTTGGAAGAAGCAATACTAAGCAAAACCCTAATAGTAGGCATGTTTGCCACAGGAGAGAAGGTCTCCTCATAATCAATTCCCTAAGTTTGTGCAAAGCCTTTTGCTACAAGCCTTGCCTTATACCTGTTAATGGAACCATCAGAATTCTTCTTGAGTTTATAGACCCATCTTGAGCCTATTACCTTCATGGATTAAGTCTTGGGAACCAAATCCCAAGTGTTGTTTTCCTCAAGTGCTTCAATCTCTTCCTTCATTGCATGCTTCCATTCTGTTTTTGCTTTGGCCTCTTCAAATGATGATGGCTCCTCTTGGTTTATGTCCCGTGCTATGTAGATAGAATGTTTAGTTACTAATGAGGTGTCAAACCCATACCTTTCTGGTTTTTTCTTTTCCCTCATAGATCTTCTTAGGCCATGATGTGATGATTCTGCCTCATGTCCAAGTTCCTGTAATTTTGCTTTACCTTTAGACTTCCATGCTTTGATCTTTTCCATCTGAGATTCTTCATCATCCTCTGAGGTGTCTTGTTCTTCAATCTTTGGTTGTTCTCTACCAAGCTTTGGAAAATCTTCTTCAAGATCATATGGTAAATTGATCTTCCTGCATGAATCTTCATACCATGAATTGTTTTCATCAAAAACTACATCTGTGCTTACCAAGAATCCTTTGTTGGTAGGG
The DNA here is from genome assembly GCA_020310875.1 of Ceratopteris richardii. NCBI lineage: Eukaryota > Viridiplantae > Streptophyta > Polypodiopsida > Polypodiales > Pteridaceae > Ceratopteris > Ceratopteris richardii. The sequence continues at coordinate 107,319,014 of CM035417.1, read as the reverse complement.
TTGTATAACCTGTAGCCCTTTTGATTGTTGTCATATCCAATAAATACACACCTTTCTGCCTTTGGATCCATCTTGCCTCTAACCTGTGAAGGAACATGAGCAAAAGCAATACATCCAAAAATTTTACAATGATCTAAGCTTGGTCTTCTTCCATTCCAAGCCTCATATGGAGTCATCCCATCAAGGTATTTTGAAGGCAACCTGTTAATCAAGTAAGTGGTTGTAGATACAGCCTCAGCCCGTAGATAATTAGGTAAATGCTTTTCATTTAACATCGACCTTGCAGCTTCAACAATTGTCCTATTCCTCCTTTCTACCACTCCATTTTGCTCAGGAGTGTACCTTGTAGTTACCTCTCTTTTGATTCCTCTTTCTTGAAGAAAAGAATCAAACTCATGGGAGAAGTATTCTCCCCCTCCATCTGACCTTAGCCTTTTTAGTGATTTACCTGTTTGATTCTCCACATGAGCCAAATATCTTTTGAAACATGAAAAAACTTTATCTTTGTGTTTCATAAAGAATAGGATAGTCCATCTGCTGCAATCATCAATAAAGGAGACATAATACCTTGATCGAGATATTGAAGCTTCCTTGCTAGGTCCCCATACATCTGTATGAATCAACTCCAAGAGATCTCCATGCATATAACCTTTCTTCATGAATAATAACCTGTGAGAATTTCCAAATTGACATGCACTACATTTATAAATCATATGTTGTTTTGACAAACTAGGGAGTCCAAGTACACTTTGGTCCCTGCAAATTTGCTTTAATGACCTTTCACCAATATGTGCTAACCTTTTATGCCATACTTCCTATTCTGTGAGTCTCTGACTACCATAATTAAAGAGAGCAATGTTTCTAGTGTCTTGTAATTAAAATGTGAACAATCTACCTGTCTTTTCACCTTTTGCAATTCTTCTGAATCCTTGACTTGGATCTTCAACAAATGCTCCTGTTTTTGTGAACCTGACTTGCAACCCTTTCTCTACTATCTGCCCAACACTTATCAAATTCTTTGTAATGGTAGGGACATAGAGTACCTTACTGAGTAGGTTGATGTTTCCATCAGGTGCTTTGACATTGCCTATTTTCTCCACAGGATGTTTTGTGTCATCTCCTGTTTGTACCTCATGCTTATTCCTTGGATCTTCTAAATCTGATAGGAGTGCCACATTTCCTGCCACATGATTTGAACAACCTGAATCTATGTAGAAAAAATGCTCATCAAATTTACCTTGTGGCATAGCCATGTTCATGATCAATAATGAATCCTCTTTGTTTGACTCTTCTGTGTAGTTATTGAAGTCTCTCCTTCCTTTGTAGCCTCCTTGATAGTTTGAATGATTGTAGTTGTAGTTTCCATGATAACTGTTGAACCTTCCTCTTGAGTAGGCATAACTTCCTCTATTGTATCCTCTTCCTCTTTGATTCTTGGAATTCCTAAAGCAATTTTCAGTTGTATGATTAGTTAGTCCACAAATAGAACATGGGTTGGAGTCTTGGATCTCCCCCTGCCTTGTCTACCTCCTCTTCCTCTACCTCTGCCATGTCTTCCTCTACCTACATAGTTAGCTTGATATGTACCTGCTTCATCATCCACTTTCTTTGCCTTTCCTTTGTTATCTTTGGACTTGCTTTTATCAGTGTATATAGCTGAAGATTGATTACCTTTAGAGCTTTCTCCATTTTTGATAAGCTTTGCCTCTTGAGTAAGTAATTGTCCAATGAGTGTATTGAAATCGAGTACATGCATGTCCATGTACAAATCCATAGCTGTGGTGAATGCTTCCCACTTGTCATATGCCTTCAAGCCATTGATGACCTGCCTTACAATTTGCTATTCATCTATTACCTCTCCAATGCTTCCCAACTGATCTGCTATGTCCTTGAGCTTTGTGACAAAATCACTCACATTTTGTTTGGGAGCCTTCTTGAGATCTGTGAAATCCAGCCATAGTTGATGCTTCCTAGCTTTGGTACTTGAAGAGAAGAAGGCTTCAAGTGCATCCCACACTTCCTGAGATGTCTTACAACTTCTAATGTGAGGCAACAAAAAATCTGAGATAGAGTTGAGGAGATAAGACCTTGCAAGTGCATCCTTGGAGCACCATGTGCTCAATCTTTCTTGCTCTTCTTGTGTTGGTTGACTTTTGTTCCTGAAACTTGGCATAACTTCATCTCCAGCCACATAACCATATAAACTTCTACCTTGGAGATAAGCTTCCATTCTTAATGACCAAGCTGAGTAATTACCTCTATCCAATTTGTCAATTGATGAAGGAAATCCATCTGCCATGCTGTCCAACCTTGCTCTGATACCACTCTGAAGAGATGGATATGTATGTGCTTGAAGATGAAGAGGTGTTGCAAAATCCTTGATCTACACCAGCCAAATGAACTCCAGGAGTATATGGTGGGCCCTTTTAGCTTTCAAATGCATGTATTAGACACCCTATGTACCTTGGAAGATCACTCTCAAAATGATAGATCAAAACAGATAAGTTGGAGTTAGCTCAGAGGTGAAGAACTTGCTATTTTGGTTCATAGACCTGTCTAGTGTTTTGCATAATTCTCTCAGCTAAACAGCAATTAGCTTAATTCCTTTTGGGGAAGTCTAGTTAACTTAAAGAGCTAACTTTCAAGAGTAATCTCATAAAAAATAATGAACCACACACTGAGAAAGATGTTTAACAAGTGATGATATGAACCCGATTTTCACGGGCTGCTACAGTAATGCGACCAGTGAGCAAAAACACGAACATAACTCCCGATTAAAGAATTTAATGATTTTGAAAATTTGTATGGTTATACTAAACAGTATGCTGAATCTAAAAAAGTTTAAATCATTGAATTTGGGTGCATACACACTGAGAAACACCTCTAACAAGAGGAGTAAAAAAGTCGGGTACCTGACAAGAAGTGAAAATGAACAGACACTGTTGACTTCAACTAACCATAACTGAAGATTGAAACACCCAAATGAAATGCCAATTGGTGAGCATATAGTGGACTTATAGAGCTAACATTACCAAGTTAAATCACTGAAAATGATGCACCAAGCTCAGAAAAACCATCTCTGCAATCTGACTAAGAAAATTGAGAGATATGGCAGTGAGTAGTACACTTCACAAGAACATGGAAATATGAACTCAAATGATCATGAAAATGAAAGTATATTGCTTGTACAATACAATGGACTTAGGGATACATATGTGTGCCTTAGAATTACACCTTGATATGGCATAAATCTCAGCTCTTGGAGGCCCTCACATAGGTCTCTCTAACCATGACTAAAACTGCCATCTATTTATAGATGAGTTTGGGAGGCTAACTTCCCTCAATCACTCTCCAATCAATTTGTGATTGATGTGATTCTCTATCTACCACAAATCACAAATTCATGGCTCCTCTTTCCCTTTTTGATCAAGTGGACTCAACCACTTAAGATTCTTTCACTTTTACATTCAGTAAACTCTTCAAAAGTTACAAGAGGTAGTTCACAAGTGAACTTTACATTGACTTCATTTTAAGGCTTCTTTTATTACTTTGTGGGACTCAAGCCAATACTTAGGCTTGTCATAGACTTGCTCCAACAGATATGAGAGAGGTGCATCTAATTTGCTATCTCATAATGTCTGCACCAGCCATTTTGGTATAGTTTTTGCCTCTGCAATATTAGTTCTCTCATCAACAAGTGCATCATGTAAATCTGCATTAGAAATGGAACTTGATCTACATCATCACATGAAACTTGTAAAGGTTGAGAAATTGGCTCATTTTGACTAGCACTAGACTATCCACATGTAAAAAGAGGCAGCAAAGTGTCATACAACTCTTTTAAGTTAACTGATGTCTTCTTCATACATGAAAGTAATGGTTGAATTGCATCTTCCACAAAAACAAGATCATGGCTAACCAAAATGCATTTAGTATATGGATGATACAGACGATAGCCTTTGCTTTCATAACTATACCCAACAAAAATACATCTCACTACTTTATCATACAATTTCCTATGTTGTTGTTTAGGCACTATTGCATATGCCAAACAAGCAAAGACACATAGGTGAGCAAGAGATGGCTTGCGACCATGCCAAGCCTCACACAGAGTGATATGCTGCAATGCTTTAATAAGACAAATATTAAGTATGTATGTTGCGCACATAACAACCTCAAGCTAGAAACTATGTGGTAAAGCCTAACTGTTGACCATACACCTTGCCATGTCCAGGAGTGACCTGTTCTTCCTTTCAGTAACTCCATTTTTTTGAGTTGTATATGCCACTCTAGACTGATGTTTTATCCCAAATTCATCCAAAAAATGCATTAAAACCAGAAGAAATATATCCTCCCTGATCAGAATGAAGGGTTCCCACTTTTAATGCTAAAACATGTTCAGCCAAAACTAGAAACATTTTGAAGCATATAAAGACTACGGACTTTGCTTTTAGTGGTTACACCCATGCATGCCTGGAAAAATCATGAATAAAAGTGTTGAAGTAAAGGTCGTTCCCAAAGGAGGGTCTCTACATAAAATCACAAACATCATTGTGAACGAGCTGCAATTTTGGAGTAGCCCAAATTGAGCCGACAGGTGCCTCAATTTTAGGCAAAGCGAAGAGCATTGCAGGTTTTTGTAGGCATAACAAACTAGCAAAATTCAGATGACCAAAATGTGCATGTTGAAGCTTTGCATCTGAGAATGATGTACGACACATGCCAAACACTCACAAATCTTTAATAGTCTATAAGATTATACAAACCATGACATAAAATGTCAGAAGCAATGATGACGTTTCCATTTGACAAATCATGAACTCTACATCTGTCATCAATAAATTTCACAACGAGGCCAATCTTGGCTAATGCTAAAGGTGATAACATATTTTTCTGGATCCTTGGCACAAATAAAGCATATAAAAGTGTAAAAGAATTACCATTAGCATTAGTCATAATGATCTTTCCAACTCCCATGATAGGATAAGAGGGTTTGTTGGCGCATGTGATAGTATTCCCTATAGAGGTAGGCTCAAGTGAAGTGAAGAAACTACACTGCAACGTAATATGTTTGGTTGCCCCACTATCAAAGTTGAAACTAAACCAATAGACGATATATGTGTTCCATACGAGTTAGCAGCAAGCCATCAAAGCAAGATGAAAATCTCTAATATTGCATATGCACAACAAAGACAAAATAGGTGAACCCACCATCTGAGTTAAGTCCTACACTTGTTAATCTTGACTTGTGTTTGTTGATGAGTTAAGTCCTATACTTGTTGTTGGAGACTCTAAAGTGATGCTGGAATCTATTCATAAGTGTTCTTCATGATGCCTCATCTTGGATAAAAGCTACTCTTGCCAAAACATCAAGGGACCACTAGATTATGCTCTCTAACTACACTAGATAAGATTTTGAAATTATGGTTTTGATTACAAGATCACTCACATAGCAAAATAATACAAGAAAAGATAAGTGATACAGGAAGTCCCACAAGTCGAGACTAATAGGTATAGATAGCTCAACTAGAGATGATACAGATGATCCCAAATTATCTAAGGTATAAATCATGATATGAATGTCTATGTTATGGTAATCTCTAGTGTCTCTTTGGCTTCAGGTACATACAATGGTGATGGAGGTCTTTCATACTATAGAAGCTTTTTTTTTGTAGTTGTAATATTTAGTTTTGGAGAGTAGTTAGTTCTGCTGATTTTGAAATCGTTACAATGGACCCAAGGACTAAGAAAGTTGGTGTGAGTGTTGTTGCTTGTTGTTATTGGAGGTCATGTGTTGTTAATAATGTTGCATAACCCTCTACAATGATGTGAATGCTTTTAGGAGGAATGACCTGGAACTGGGAAGGGCTCATAGGTGCACCTCGCATGCTTTTTATGGTTTCCACCAAGTTTTCATGATTTTTTTGTTGCAATATTTGGTTTTCCTCCTTCACTACAACCAAATTTTGTCTTAATAGTGCTATACTACCTGCAAGCTTAGCGTGATGCTCCATTTGTATTCATAGATATTCTCCGATGATTTTCATAATTTCTTGATCCATGTTTTGTATCTTCACTTTTAGTTGATTGTGTGAGATCTATAAGGTGTTGAATTGATCTTGTAATAAGGATTTTCTATCCACAAAATTAGAATTTCACTCTTGTAAGTGAGGAGATTGAGGTTGTAACGTTGTGTTCCTCTATGAAAACTAATTGTACTCCACCTCTAGTTGACTGGCACAAATTATCATGGTTGTTAATGTGGAATTGACTATTGATGCATCAATAGTAGATGGAGTTTGCAATGTATAAGGTGTAGGGGGGATGGGAAGAGAAAAGGGAGATATGCATGTAGTGAAACATGATTTTCTGAGTGAAGGTGATGTTGGTAGAGGGAGGATTGGCAGAGGTATGGTGATTGGGGGTGAGATGTCCATTGGATCTGACATGCTTCTATATGTGGTGACTATCACAAATACGAGAATGATAGGTGGATGATTGAAAAAACATGTGAGGATGCATGAGGGGCAGGTGGTAAATACCCCAAGACTTTTCATGTAACCTTGTCTTTTGCTTCATCTTAATCTTCCCTTTCTTACCACTCTTCTTCTTGAGTTCTGGTTGCATGTTACTCCTTTTACTATTACACATCTCATTCTTCTGTTGTGTGATGTTGTCCTTTATGCTTATGTTCTACCATTCTAATTCATAGTCGTTTTTTAACCCAATATGTACTATGTTAAGGGAACACCTTGAAGGAGTTCTTCAAAGTCAAAGGTATGATCCCAATCATCTAACCCTTAGCTACTATGAAATCAAAATCATTTGGAATGGGTGGGTCTGATGGATCTACTGTGGAAGCTTCTCCTATGCTAGGTCTTGGAAGGTAGATTGTGAATGTTCAATCAATCCATTCCCAAGTTGGTGAATTTTTTGGTGTCATGACTACACCCCTAGGTTTGATATAGGGGATTGTGCCTCTCATCCTGGTGCTGAAGTCTCTTATTCTTGAATAATTATAGTGCTCTAATGAGGATTTTTTTTAATGGGGACATCATAGTGAGGCATTGGTGAATAATCCTCTTGATAGCACAATGTTCATTGAGCATGGGGTTGCATTGCCATATTGTATTTGTAGCATAAAGTTGTTCAATAATCTGATGTGTAGATTGATGGTGGGCCCCATTGTCTCCTCCAAGTATAATCTTAACCGTATCATCTTGTGCATTTGTGCAAATCTATCTTGTACAAGAAATCCAAAGTGTTGCATGCTATGCACTGAAAAGTTTAGCGTGATGGCTACCATTTTCGTGAACTTCACTATGTCCCTCTCCTTCATGGTCTCTGATATCAATGTCTCCTTGTCTAAGGGGATTTTCATGGAAACATGAATTTCTTCATTTCTTGGCTACATAATAAAGGTGGGACTATGAAGGTTCCAAGAAGATCTATACTCATCCCATGTTGTGGTATTTGGATCAAATAGTAGCATCTCATGATATCAAGTTTGGGAAACTTAACATTGAAATATTCTAAGAAATCAAAAGATTTCCAAATAACTTGTAAGTACAACGTATTTTAGAGTTCCTCGAATTCCTTGGAGGAGAAATCAAATTTTGCCATACTTTGTTGAAATTGCACTTTGACTCCCAAATATAAGTAGCCTCTCCAAATGGTCCAGCTAGCTCATTAAACCAATGTGATTGTGCATGCACTTGGTCTTTCTTTTCAGATTGTCGCATAATCCTAGCAGGAGATGGTTGAACCATACCTCAAAAAAAAAAAAAACAAGATTAGGAAGTAATACTCATCCATGGCTTTTTGGCCTAGAGGTTAGCCCATCATACTCTTAACTAGGAGGTTGTGAGTTTAATTCGAAACATTGGTATTAAAGCAAGGTTGAGGAACTTCGACAAGATGGAGGTAAGGAACCTCATTTGGTGGGCACTTGGAAAAAGCACTTGTCCTACGTGAGTGTGAAATTGGCTATAAATGAAGGCGTATGGGCCTTTGGGAACTCATAGACACTGGGACATGTTCGAATTTGGTCGAAACACTAGAGTTTGAGGTTGTTGGAAGCCCTTATGCATGGAAAGTGGGTCCAAGAGAGTTAGAAGGTTTCACAAGTGAGCATTGAGGGCAATGCTCAGTCTAAGGGAAAATGAATGTCACATAATCCTAGTAGGGGATGGTTTAACCATACCTTAAGAGAGAGTATTAGTAAAGTAATCCTCATCCATGGCTTTTGGGGGTAGCGATTAGCCCATCATACTGCAAGCTAGGAGGTTGTGAGTTCAATTCCCAACATTGATTTGAAATTAAGAGAAGGCCTAGGATCTGCCTCCCGGCCACACAACCTAGAGGTGATTATCACCTAGAGGTGTTATAACATTTCCTTCCCCTTAAGTTCAGGTTGGTCCTCAAACTAGGTCATGGAAGGCATATATGAATATGAGAAATAATATACATATGAGTTGTTCCCACTAAACCCCATGTACTTGGTGTACATGGTCATCTCTCGGTAGTGTTTCCGCATATCTTTCCCTTTAGAAAGACTCTTGGACATTCTTCATAAAGGTGGGAAACCATCTTTGAAGGGTACTAACTCATCCCATGGAGGACTATCTTTTGAACTATCTTTTCACTTAACTCGATACTCCTGATATAAATGGTTCCTCATCCATTTTTCTCAAGTATGAAGTATGCTCTGAGGCTCATGTGGAAAAGATTGAACAAAAATAGGTTGAATAACCTCACTATCGAGAATAAGGTTGCAACATTATCCTAATTTCGTTTCTAAGCAACTAACATGAAATACAGGATGGATCTGACTATTTTCTAGAAGTTGGAGCTCGTAATCCATCTAACCTATCCTCTTAAGTATTAAGAATGGACCACAATTCGGAAATAATTTAGGAAATGTTCATGTTTTTATGGTTTTAGACCTAGAAGGAACTCTAAGATAAATTTGGTCTCCTGCCTCAATGTTGATTCCTCTTCTTTGAGGGTTATTATAGGATGTAGCTCTATCTTGAGCTTTCCTAATACTATCTTTAGCCATTCTAAACATATCATTCATTTCCTCCAAGGAATCTTTTGAATCCTGAACTCTCTTATTCTGAAAACCAAGTTCATAAGGAGCTCTTGGTTGAAGACCATACATAAGCATGAATGGAGTATTCCGTGTGGAAAAGTGCTTGGCACTATTATATGCAAACTCTATTATAGGTAAGTACACTTCCCAATTAGTTTCCCTTTCATTTACATATGCACGAAGCATATCCTCTAAGATTTGGTTAACCCTTTCTGTTTGCCCATCCGATTGTGGATCAACCATACTCATACTAAGTTTAGTATCCAACCTCTTGAAAACTGCTCTCCACAAATGGTTTGTAATTTCCTATCCCGATTAGAAACAATGTCTAAAGGAAGACCATATAACCGGGATACGTTCTCTACATTGAACAATCCTACCAACTCAATTGTCTTCACTATACTTAGTGTTAGAATAAACTAAGCCATTTTGGTTAACCTATCCACAATTACCTAGATTGATTTGTGCCCTCTCTATGACTTAGGTAATCTTACTGTGAAATCCATAGATGTACTCTCTCATTTCCCATTGGGAATATCCAAAGGGTGGAGAAGTCCTCCTATCTTTAACCTTTCAGCTTTATTGACCTATCATTTATTGCACTTAAGCACATACTCTTGCACGACCTTGTGAAGTCCAAGCCAGTAAAACTACTGCTTAACAAGATCATAAGTCTCGTTAATACTTGGATATACTGCACTCAGTGTGTCATAACAATCATATAGAATATACCCTCTCATCTTAGAACCCGTAGTGAAACATACTTCTCCTTTATACAACAAATATCCAGCTTGGATACTGTAGCTCAGTGATGAGTAGCACCTCCTTTAATGTCAATCCGGGAAGACGTGAGGATGGTATGAAGACCTCGAGCAAGTGGAGGCACAAGTGCGTGAGTGAGAAGCACACAAGCATGCACACACATACACACACACGCGCACACACGGCAAGACAAGGAGTGAGAAGCTATGGAGTTCTTAGATTTCTTTCAAAAAAAGCTCTTACAAGTTCATTTCAATTACAATCTACCCCCAAAAATGAGCTCTCTAGCTCTTTTTATAGTTTTTGACTAGGTTTTGGCCCTGTCCAGACCTAGTGTCCGGCCTAGTTAAAAATTAGGTTCCAGGGCTTATTTGAGGGCTCAAACGAGATCTAAAAAATACGAAAATTGGTAAGCAACTACTTCTAAGGCTCCTCAAGCTCGAGGACTCCTCGGCTTGCACAAAATGGAGCTACAAAAAGGTGAATCATGGTATTTACAGGGGTTGTTAGTGATGAGAATCACTTTTAATTTGTGTAAGGATTTTGAAAAATTAAAGGGTTGCCTTAGTGCTAGATCTGCATGAATGCTCGTACTTGCTTCTTCATGGAGAAAATTATTGGCCTACTTGCCAGATCGTCGTTGACTCCCTTGTCTGCTTGTGCCTTCTCTCCCTTCTGACTCTCTTCTCTGACTGCCATGCCTCGTCAGTCCTTCAGTTCCTTGTCTGCTGCTAACATCCCCCCCTCTCTCGCGTCTGTCGTCCCTGACAGACCCTTGTTGTGTGGGTTTTTGGATGTAGTACTCAACGACATCTTGCGCTAAGTGATGTTCGGCAATCCTCAATCCTTTGGCCAAGTCTGTGAGTAGAGCATCCCAATCTACCGGCCCGGGAACCTCTGGGTGTGGCATACGTAACTTGTCTGAATGGAGAGCTTGTTCCACTGCAAACAATTGTAATAAATGTGAGGGCCTAGGAATGAAGATCTCTGAGTGATATTCCCAGAACCCTGTGACAAACATCTCTTCAAATGTCTATTTGAAGCAGGCCGGTAGGTATTTGATGCGGGCATGCCATGCATAAACAACATTAATAGAGGGCGTTGTGCTCATGTCATAAACAAGATCCTGATTGCCTTCATTGAATCCGAGCGCAGAGAGGTGAGGTTCCTTAACATTCTTGAAGGTCCGGAAGGTGACTATCATGAGTTCAAAAATATTAAGGCACATCTGTGTCATGACATCTGGTACGTTTTTGAACCTGACACCCCAATGCCGAATTGTCGATATCATATACCCTACGGTAGGTTGACCTTTAGGTGGTGCTAAGTAGACATAGTTGAGCCACTTCTCGCAGCCTTTGGTTGTCAGCACCATCTTTGTGTATTCCGGCCACGACCTTCTTCGGAAAACAGGACAGTAGCAAGGATTGTACTTGATATACAGGGGCATGTTATTCCATGTGCGATTCATTTCCGGGTAGGTTTCAAGGAGCCGAATTCTCCAAGTCGGTTGGCGAATATTTCCCTGCTTGGCACTTTCTAGGATGTCGTCTGGTGCAAACTGTGTGGCAGAGGTTGGTTCCCGTGAGGTGTGCTGCTTGATTTCAGCATTATAGTCCGCCATTAAGACACAAAAAGGAACATACAAGTCATCGGAGGTGCCGATCCACCTGTGATGAGAGAGGTTCCTAAAATAGTCCGATTTTATGACCACCTCTTCTAAGCGTGACATCGATGCTATCTGGACTGCCACCCTATCATCATGAGTTGTGGCCACTTTTTCCAATTTCTGCATCCATTCCGGAGTCTCTATTTCAAGGGTGTCCATGCCCTCATCTGTTTGCTTGCCTCCAGGTGCTGGCATCGGAACGTACGGGTCCTCAAAGGTTTCCTCTACTTTGATTGGTACTAGGTCTTCAGGTTCTGGTTCTACCAAGGGGGAGGGTTGGCGTTCATACACAAGCACTTTCTTTTGTAACTCTTCGAGTTGTGCTTTGAGCGTTGCTACTTCGTCAGTTGTGTCAGCTGTGGTTGGGACCTCTTTGGGTGGTGCTCGTTGAGCTGCCAATTGCCTTCGTAGTTCGTCTCTTTCCTTTTCTAAGGCTGCATGGGCTTCGAGGAGATCATCATGGGTTTCCAATATGATTTGCATATTGTCCGAGGGAATGGCCTTAAATCTCTCCGGGTCAATTTCTTGTGGGGAACCGTCCATGGCTAATTCCAAGTTCTCTTCATTTTGTGTCTGAAGCCGTCTATTTTCTTCCAGGGCTGCAGACATATGCTTCCGTAATAGAGCCATGTTGCGGCGGAGCTTGAGGTTCTCTGTGATTTGGGAGTGTAGCAGATCATCCATTTGTTGTCTTTCTTCGGCATCTGGCTGCGGTGGATTTGCCACTAATTGCTCATGTTGTTCTTGCAATGCACTAAATTGCTGTTGTAATTGTTTCTTCTCTTGCTCTAAGTCAATGAATCTTCCTTGTAATGCTTCATGACTCCTGAATAAACTTGTATGCTGAGCATCGAGGTGCTGATAGTGTTGTTGTAACTGAGACATGCACTGATACATGTTATTAAATACATTATTAATGGGGGTGGATGCAGGGAGGGTGTTAAGTGCAGAGGGAAAGGGAAAGGGGAAGGAAAGTGTGAATGCGGTGCTGGAAACTGGTGAAGTGGGTGGTGGGGGAATGGGAGATTGTGGCCGTATGGGGGGAGGGAGAGGTGCAGTGGAGGGTGATATGTCCATAAAATCCATGGTGGAAGCAGTAGTGGGAGTGATTGTGAATAGTGGAATTGTGGGTGCAGTGATTGTGGTGAATGTGTACAGTGGTGTGTGCAGTTGTGAATGTGAACTGCCCGAAAGTGTGAGTGGGGGAATGGGGATGTCAGTAGCTGCCGTTAGGGTTACAGTGTTAGTGGAGGTGTATACACAGGAGGTGTTGAGAGGGTGTGTGGGTTGATTGGCGGTTTGTGCTTCAGTCATGGCGGTGGACTCGGAGGCGGTAACGGTGGTTGTTACATTGGTAAGGGGAGGTGAATGTGGCGGGTGTGGGGGTGAAGGTGGTAAGGGAGGTGATGGAGGTGCACTTGATGTATGGGCTTCCTCGGTGTCATGAGCGGTGTGTGCAGTGCCCGTGGTTGTGGGGGTGCCTTGTGGTCCTGATCCTAATACATTCATTTGTTTCCCTGTTCGTGGGGGACGTCTTCCGTATCTCCTTTCCATTCTGCGTGATTGTGCCAGGGCCGTCTGCACTGCCTCAGGTACTCCTAAGGCATCAGAGATCATATCCAGTGTGGCACGATACTGTTCGTCAACTCCTTCCTCCTCAAGGATTTGGTGCATGATAGCCTTTCCTGCTGCAAGGGATAACTTATGTTGTTGTTGGACCCTGTTGATGGTATCGTAGAGCTTTTTCAACTCCTTTGTATATGTTGGGGCACCCTCTAGCTCCTGTATAACTTCTTGCTCATAGTCATGCGCCTCCTCATCAGAAAATCCTTCCTGTTCATCCTCTTGGCCTTCTTCTTCATCATCCTCCAATTCCACCACTTCTGGTTGTCTTGGCTGGGGTTGTTCTGTAGCCGTTTGTTGTCCACTACCCTGCTCTGCCTCGACTTCCGCATTGACAGCTTCAATGATTCTGGCAACTTCTTCGTCTGTTAGATCTTCCAAAGTGAACCCGTGGGGAAATTCCAGATTAGTAGGTACTGGTGGAAACACAAGGTTAGGGCCATCTGTGTTGTGCCTGGGTAACCTGATAGTAAATGGTTGTACCCATCTGGGAAGCCTTGGAGTTGTTTCAGGTGTTAGGGTTGCACCACGGGCTTGTGCGCAAGGCATCTGGACGGTGCCTCTCATCTTCTTTGAGGGAGGCCCTACGGCTGACAGTCTGCATTGAAACTCCTGTGCTCTGGTCCAAATGAGAGCCCTTTGCACCGGCACATCATATGCGAGACATCTATACACAATTCTTGTAAGCGCACAGCATCCATACAGTACAGATTTTTGTTTCTTATACCACCTTTGATGAGCCAAATGAATTTGGTTGATAATCCAGTGGGGCATATTGATTGTCAAATCAAAAGCATCTGCTAAGTAGAGGCTAAACCAGATCTTTTTGGGAGGCATTGTGAACCTTTCTTGCACGGGGAATGCGAAATGTTGCATGACCATGCGTAAGTGAATGGCGATCGTAGGTGTCATCGCGACCATGTCCTTTAATTTCGTCAAATTTCTGTTCTTCATATTGTCTGGAACCATAGTCTCTTTCTCCGTAGGAATGTGCATACCTTTCATGTCGAGAGCTTCTCTTACCAAGTTGATAGTCAAGCGGAAACGCTTCAGCTCATTGCCCCTTGTGACTGATGGGAGTACAAAGGAGCTGTATCCTTTTTTGTCTTTGCTTGGAGTGAGGGTGCTAATCAAGTATGAGCACCTTAGAAAATCGGGCTTTGGTAGTTGGAACTTGAAATAATCATAGAGCCCAGCCTTCTTCCATATCGGCTTCAGTCCAGCTTTTCAAACTCCCTGGTAAAGAAGTGGTATCTGCCCCAACGTCCATTGAATTCTACCTCGGACTCCCACATGTATGTGCCTTCACCCAGAGGTCCCGCAACATCACTGAACCAGCGTGAGGTTTTGCCCACCGGCATTGTGTGATCCTATGGAGGATTCTGAATCGGTATGGCATGTAATGCCCTTAATGCCGCTGGTCATTCCTTTAATTCCTCCTCGACCGGAAGGCTTTCAATGTCCACAACTTGGGGGCTGGTGCCTGCTTGGGAGCTAGTTCCTACCGTATCTGCCATGTTACTTCTTGCTGCCTGTCTCTGTGAGAATATACAACATGTGTTAACATTGTATAGGACAAGAGAGAACCGTTGTTGTTCCCATTACAACATTAACATGAGGGTCGGGAGCGAATAATAGGTTAGTAAGTGCTCGGTGCGAGTGTGTGTGTGGTTAGGAGTTCAGTAGACCTAAGAGCTAAGTGGAATGATGTAATGTGATAATGATGTGGTTAGTAGGTTATCATGGATTTACAAATGGGGCCCGGGGGTTTGTTACAAGTCTTAGGCTGCCAAATGCAGTGGATAGGTTTTGCTCTTGGTTTCGTAGAGACTCTCGAGAGCTTTACAGGTGAGTCGGCTTGAAAATGAGGCCTTTTAGGGACCCATTTACCAGTGATTCTGTTCGTGCTCATGAGCCTTGGTGTGTTCCTGAGTGTTGAAAACGAGTGGATGCCGGCTGTGCGAGTGAATGGATCATGTTGTCTAGGGTGTGTTCTTGGTGTAGCTATTTGAGCCCGCCAACAAGCCTTAGGCACCCAAATTTGTCTTGATTGTGGGCTAGCCTTCATCGACTTCTTGGGCACCCAAATAGACTTCACGTTAGCAGAAGAACTTCTGAAAGACTTCTTATTAGTGTCGTCTTGTTGGTTACTAATAAGAGGCTTTGCCCGTGTGGTTGGCTTGAGTGCAACCGGGTGTTCGCCTTTCCGCACCCACACTTGTTTCACTAGCTGAGACATTTTGCTGCACAGGTACTTTTGATCTCTGACATAGGTAGTACTCTGCTTCTTCTGCCTTTGATCCGCCTTTGGTTGCTGCCTCCCTCTGGCCTTTGGAAAAGAAGGGAGTTCCGTTGCATCCCTGACTCCTTTTTTGCGATCATTCCTCTGCAACACATAGTTTTGGACAAGAACAGCATGGTCATCTTCATGTGTACTCCTGGAAGGACCAGGAGTGTGTGCCTTTCCTAGTTCCTTGAGTGCTCCATTATCTAACTCTACTGTAATTCGACTATGATTGACCCATACCTGAAGAAGTCCACTTCTTAGGTTTAAGTTGACTACTTGGTCATAGATCCAGTCCTGACCCAAGACAAGAGGCTCCGTGAGGTCTTCGTCTTGGCACACTAGTACCTTAACTGTCATTAACATGTCCTGAATGTAGAGGGGGAGCTCCACCTCGCCCATGCAAGGGGTTTCCACACCTCCTAATCCTATGAGATAAGCTTCTATAGGATTGACCTTTAATTTCAATTCTTGACAGTAAGAGAGTCTCACCGCACTAGTGGCTGCACCTGAGTCAATCAATGCTCGCACGGACTGTGCACTAGTTCCTTGTCCTACCTCTATGGTCGCAAAAGGTCGTCGATCAATTATTCTATGGGAACTTGTTCCTGCGACTTCACACATTGCCATATGATATCCTTGATCTGCATAGTCATTTGTTCTAGGCTGATCTCTACCTTGTCTTCGCAACTTCATCCTTCTGATGCGTTCTAAAGCTTCTGCTTGAGCTTCTTCTCGAATCCGCTTTTCTTCTTCCTTGCGTTTCTTGGTGATATTGAGTCGACTTAGCATTTCCTCTGTGAGAGGTTCCTGATATAACTTGACTCTGCATCCGCTTATATAGCTTGGGAGAACGTCACCTTCTAATGTGGCTAGTTGCACTGCTCCACTTGTTGAGATTCTGTTAATGATCATGGGTCCGTAGCCTCTCTTCTCCAGTTTCCTCGCATGTTGCTTCAATGTGTAGACTAGAACTAAGTCGCCTGCCTTTAAACCTTTATCCTTAACGTGGGCATCAAAGTATGCCTTCTATCGTTTCTTAGCTGCATATATCCCTGCAGCTGCTCTCAGTCTTGTTTCTCCTAATCGTTCAAGGTCAAAAAGTCTAGAGGAGAGTTCATGACCCGTCCATTCATGCTCTTGTGCTACCTTCAATGTAGGTATCAAGAAGTCCAATGGTAGCACTGCATTTTGACCAAATACCATCTGAAAGGGGGTGGCTTGGAGTACCGTTTTGTAGGCGACTCGGTATGCCCAAACAGCATGGTGTAGCTGTTTGTCCCAATCAGAGCGTTTATTATTCACGAGCTTGGTCAACACATTGCACAGAATCTTGTTTGTGCTTTCGGCCTGCCCATTAGCTTGTGGGTGGTAGGGGGCAGACTTCTTATGAACTACCAAGAATTCTTGGAGCAGATTTTCAATTACTTCATTCAAGAAGTGAGTGCCTCTATCACTTACTAACTCTATAGGTAGCCCGTATCTTGTGAATACATTCTCAAACAAGAATTTAGCAGTTGTTTGAGCATCGTTCTTCGTTGTGGCTTTTACCTCTACCCATTTTGTTAGATAGTCTGTGGCAACAATGATATATTCCACATGGGAACCCTTAGCTGGGGGATTAATAGGACCTACGAAGTCTATTCCCCACTTAGAGAATGCACGTCCACCCATCATAGGTTTCAGTGGCATCTCATCTTTACGTATAGGATACTGAGTTCTCTGACACACATCACACCGTTTCACATAGGTATGTGCATCCATGTGAAGGGTTGGCCACCAGAAGCCCGCAAATAGTATTGCCTTGATCACCCGATCTGGTCCAAAGTGTCCTCCTGCTACACCTTGGTGAGCAGTTTCCAAGATCTTGAGATATTCACTTTCATGGACACATAGCCTTAGGTAACCATCTTTACCACGCTTATATAGATTATCACCAATGAGTGAGTAATCCTGGGCTTCTTGTTCTAAACTCCTTTTCCTAGCCAAGGTCATATCTGGAGGGAAAGTTGTTGTCCTCAGGAAGGATACTAGTGGTTCACTCCAATCTGGCACTATGGACACTTGATAAAGAGTGGCGTGTTCCATAGGTGGTTTAGTGCAACAGATTGGGCATTCCTTGCACATCCTTTGGACATCAGCTTCCATAGTTGGCCAATGTACTCCGAGTCTCCTTAGTGTCTGTAAGGTTTGTTGCTTTGAGTAGTGTTGCTCTAACGCACCTACATGTGCTAATTGCAACCATTTAATGTACTCGCCCTCTTCCACACAACAAGCCATGATTCCTTGATCTGTGTGCTTGTACATGCTTCCTGCCATGATGTGGTACTTTTGGGCTTTCACAACCTCTCTATTCTGTGTGTTTACTACTGGATGGTTAGGCCCGTATGTCAATACTGGCACCAATGGCTTAGGCCACTGCGGCACCACTTCCAAATTAAACAAGTAAGCATCAGGAAGGTCATCTGATACTCCTTGTGGGGCTTCTCCCGATGTGAGCCTAGAGAGATGATCTGCTCTTAAATGAGTCCTCCCTTTTCTTACCACAACCTCAAAATCATATTCCATTAGCAAGAGAAACCATCTCACTAATCTTCCTGTATTGCATGGCTTGTTTACGAGGTATAGCAATGCCTGATGATCAGTAAAAAATTTAAACTTATTTGCAAGCAAATAGTGTCTAAATTTCTTAACTGCATATACCATGCCTAAGCCTTCTCTCTCAGTAGTGGTGTAATTCCGTTCAGCTGCATTCAATTGTCTACTGGCATAGGCAATTGGAAGATCCATGTTACCCTCACCGGTAGGTTGTGCGAGTACACATCCAATGGCATAATTGGATGCATCCACATGAACGTGGAATGGCTTATTCCAATCTGGTGTGGTCAAGATTGGTGTTGAACATAATCTTCGTTTAAGCTCCTGGAAGGAGTTCTCACATTCATCATGTTGGTGCAGATCAATCACCAATTGAAGGCTTGGAAGGTTAAAGAGTGAAGGAAGGATCAACTATTGAAGCTTGGAAGAAAGACATATTCAGAGGATAAGAGAAGTGTACACATATGTACATTAGAATAGTCATAGGTGACTTAGATCTTTGTTTGAGTAAGAATCTTGTACAAATTATCTATAAATACTTTGAGAAAAGTCGGGGCATGTATGAGAGCATATGTAGAAACCAAGATTGAGGAAGTTAGGAGTCAAGAGATAGAGAAAAGTTAGTTGAGTTAGCTCTCATCACTCAGTTGTAATTTTCTGAGTTAATGAAGAAATATTGCGCCCGATCTTTTCGTGTCTGCTCCTTCTGTGTTTGATCAATTGTGAAATCCTTTTGAGGATATCTAAGTTGTTAGTTAATGAGCCTGTGACCTGAATTTCAGAGTCTAATTGTAAACAGGCTAGGAGAATTGTGAGTAGGAACATTCATATGTGTTGAGTGTCTAGAGTTCTCTGAAACAGGCGCAAATTTCGAGTTTAATCTTTTGGTCAGTGCTCACTCCATAGTTTAAAGTTTTGTGCAAGCAAGCACTTAATCTTTAAGTTGGAAGGTGATCTACTCGTGGCTAAAAGCATTTGGCAAAACGGGTTAGATATTGTGAGAACCAAAGTTAAGAAGTTAGGGGTGTCTAAATCGACTTCTCAGAAGTGCAGATTCAGACATAGGTAACTTGTGAAGACAATTTCTCAAGTTATACTAAAGCTTTTGAAGTAATTCAACTTGGAGGTGATGCGCAATCTCTAGGAGATGATTCGTACAAAGTTTCATAAAAAACTTTACACATTTGATAAGTCAATGTGAAGAAATTCTGCAGCAGACTTTTCTGTGTTTCATCTTCTTCACATATTTTCTCAGATTTGATAATTTAGAGATTGGACCTCTAATTAAGTGAAGGTTTTGACTTACTCTTGATATAGAGGTGTTCTAAATTCAAGAGTAGGTTGTTCTTTTGGAGATTAACACTCTCCATCAGTGGTATCAGAGCAGGAGACATCAAAATCAAGGAAAGGAAGGTCCCGACTGCTGCAGGTTCAAGAAGTTCAACATTTGAAGAACTAAGAAGTGAAAGCTTGGAGTCAAAAGCCTGAGGAGAAGTCTACTCGACATCAAGAAAGGCAAAAGGAGTCTAACTCGAAGTAAAGGTACATACATTGCTTGTAAAGCTTGAAGTTTTCAATACACAGGTGGATACAAGATGGGAGATGCTCTACAGATAGAGAAATTGGATAGGGAAAACTATCCTGCATGGTCAATGAGGATGGAAGCTCATCTTATGAGCAAAGATTTAATTGGTTACATCACAGGAGAAGAAGAGAAGCCAGAGTTCAGAGATCCTAGTGTTCCAACTAGGGAAGAGTTAGCAGATTTGAAAAATTGGATGAAGAAAGATGCTCAAGCTAGGAGCATTATCTATATGGGAGTCAATGATTACTTGTTACCTCATATTAGAGGTCTTGAAAGTGCAACTGACATATGGAATGCTTTGGAGGAGCATTTCCAGAACACTACAAAGTCAAGGAAGGCATCCTTATGGGCAGAGTTTACTACCTTCAAGAAGAAGGCCTCTCAATCTATTTCAGACTATGTAACAAGGATGAAAGATATTGCAGATGCTTTAGGAGCTGTTGATGAAGACATTGAGGAAGATAAATTGGTAAGGCAAATCCTTACAGGGTTGAGAGGTGATGACAAATGGAAGCCATTTATTTTGTCTACAGAACTATCACTTGACCATTTCACTCCTGATTTAAATCAATTGTTAGGTCATATGCTAACATTTGAGCAGGATGTTAAAGGAGATGGTGACAAGAGTACAGGACATGCAATGTACTCAAAGGACAAGAAGAAGAATAGCAAAGGAAAACAACAAGCAGGTGAAGATGAAGGAACAACTACTCAAGCCAACTTCCTAAGAGGAAGAGGAGGTGGCAAAGGTAGAGGAAGAGGCAGGAACAACAAAGATGGAGGCAAAGCTTGCTGGATTTGTGGTAAGACAAATCACTTAGCTAATGATTGTTGGCATAATAATCAGAATAATGGTGGATACAATCAAAATTATAATTCAAGAGGAAGAGGTGGCAGAAATCAAAGAGGTAATTACAGAGGTAGAGGTGGAAGGAATTACTTTGGAAGAAATGCAGGTAGAGGATTCCAAAGTCAACAATACAACAACACCTACTACAATTATGCTTCAGATCAAAAGGAAGATTCAACATTGATAATGAATGCAACTTGTGAAAGGCAGAATGAAGATCAAAGAGTCTTCTACATTGACTCAGGATGTAGCAATCACCTGAGTGGTAACATATCTTTGATGACTGATTTGGAAAGTAAAGTTTTTAATCATGTTGTTCAAACAGGTGACAACACAAAGCACAATGTGAAGTCAATTGGATCAGTGAAGGCCAAGGATGGAAGCACCTTATTGAGTAAGGTTTTGTATGTTCCTACAATCCCTAAGAATTTGATAAGTGTAGGACAAATTGTTGAAAAGGGATATGAAGTAAGGTTCACTAATGATGGAGTATATGTGGAAGACCCTAGCCAAGGGTATAAACAGATTGTCTCAGGGAAAAAGGAAGGTAGATTATTTACATTGAAGATTCAAGGCAACATTGGTCATGCTATGTTCACATATGGAGGTCATAAGATCTCTGAGTTAGATCTTTGGCACAAGAGGCTTGGACATTTCAATGAAAGAGGTATTAAAGATATGGTTAACAATGGTTCAGTGCTTGGATTGCCTAATGTTGCAGGTCAACATATGACATACAAATGTGAGGCATGTCAATTAGGTAAGGCTCATAAACATTCCTATTCCAAGCATGGTTTTATGTACTCAGAGAAGCTTGAGTTGGTACACACAGATGTGTGGGGACCATCAAAAGATTTCAGTATAAATGGATCAAGGTATTATGTGATTTATGTTGATGATGCTACTAGGTGGATCACTATCTATGTGATTAAAGATAAGTCAGAAGTGTTTAATACATTTAAACACTATCATGCATATGCAGAAAGAATTACAGGTCATAAGTTGAAAAGACTAAGGTCAGATGGAGGGGGAGAGTATTTCTCAAATGAGTTCAGTGATTACTTATGGAATGCAGGTATAAAAAGGGAAGTTACTTGCAGGTACTCTCCTCAACAAAATGGTGTTGCAGAAAGGAGAAATAGAACAATTGTTGAGTTTGCAAGATCCATGATGAAGGAGAAAAATTGCCCTAATTATTTGTGGGCTGAGGCTGTAAATACAGCCACTTACTTGGTCAATAGGCTACCATGTAAAGCCTTGCAGGGTATGACACCATATGAGGCTTGGTGGGGTAAAAGACCTACCTTGGAGCATTGCAGAGTATTTGGGTGTGTGGCATATGCATATGTGCCATCACAATTAAGACACAAATTGGAACCTAAAGCTGAAAAGTATGTTTTCATTGGCTATGATGATAAGCAGATGGGCTATAGATTGTGGAGTCCATCAACAAAGCAATTTATGGTTTCTAAAGATGTTACATTTGATGAACAAAACACTTGGTATGCAGGTACAATCAACATCAATACAGGTGATGAAGAAGAAGTGAGTCAAAGAAAAGGTAAATCAAAAGTTCAGATATTTGATGAGCAAGAGAATAATGAAGTGCAGGTTGAAGTGGAAGAGACACCAAGATTTGATCCTGAATGTGAAGAGCCAGAAACCTCAAGGAGTGGAGAACTCAGAAGGTCAACAAGAAATAGGTGTCAACCTACAAGGTATAGTTATGATACTTCATTTCTAGCCACAAAAGATTATGCTTATATGGTGAATACAGATGAAGACCCTTCTACATATGAAGAGGCAAAAGGTAAGGAAAAATGGGAGAAAGCTATGCAGGAAGAATATGATGCACTATTGGAGAATCAAACTTGGGATTTGGTTCCAAAACCAAATAGTCAGAAGATTATTGGATGCAAGTGGGTCTATAAGACAAAAAGGTTTGCAGATGGAAGTGTGTCTAGATACAAAGCTAGACTTGTTGTCAAAGGGTTTGCTCAGACTTATGGTGTTGATTATGATGAGACTTATAGTCCTGTGGCAAAGATGACAACTATAAGGACACTTATTGCTATTGCTGCATGTAAAGGTTGGAAGCTATGTCAACTTGATGTGAAAAATGCTTTTCTGAATGGTTATATTTCAGATGATGTATTCATGGAGCAACCTCAAGGGTTCAGAGATAAAAGGTATCCAGATCATGTGTGCAAGCTCAAGAGAGCTTTGTATGGCTTGAAGCAGGCCCCAAGAGCATGGAACTATAGACTTGTGAAGTTCCTAAAAGAACTTGGTTTTCAGGTGTCTAAAGCAGATAGTAGCTTGCTTGTCAAGGCAAGTGAAAATGGTTTCATATACATGTGCATATATGTTGATGATATAATTCTTACAGGTACAGATGAAGAAGGAATACAAAAGCTTAAGAGGCAAATGGAAAAGGAGTTCAAGATAAGTGACTTGGGAGACTTGTCATATTTCTTGGGCATGGAGATTACATATACTCAACATGGAGTATTTGTGACCCAAGAAAGGTATTTGAAGAACTTGTTAATCAAGTTTAAAATGGATGATTGCAGGGTAGCACCTACACCAATGGAGGTGAATCACAAATTGAGTAAGTATGGAGGTGAAGAATTCAAGGACATGAGACAATATCAGAGTTTGGTTGGTAGCCTTATCTATGCTACTCTAGCTAGACCTGATTTATCATATGCAGTAGGGGTTTTGTCTCAATTTATGCATTGCCCAAAGAAAGAACATTGGATTGCAGGACAAAGGGTGTTGAGGTACATTAAGGGTACACTCAATGAAGGTTTGTATTATGGGTTTACCTCAGATACAAATATCAAAATTTATAGTGATGCAGATTGGGCAGGTAATCCAGATGATAGAAGGTCTACATTTGGATATATGTGTTATGTGGGAGATAAACTTATCTCATGGTGTTCCAAGAAGCAACATACAGTTGCTTTATCTTCTACAGAGGCAGAGTTTAAAGGCATGGTTGAAGCTGCAAAGGAAGTGATTTGGCTCAAGACCTTGATGAAGAGTCTTGACATTATGCATGGGGTACCAATCATATATGGAGATAACATGAGTTCATTGTATTTAGCTGCTAATCCTGTTTTTCATGCCAGGACCAAACACATTGAGATTCAGTATCACTTTCTAAGAGAGAAAGTGATGGATAAAGAGATTGAAGTAATCCATACTTCAACAAAAGATCAGATAGCTGATATGCTTACAAAAGGCTTGGATGGACCAAAGTTACAAAGGTTCAAAGACATGGAAGGTATAAAGAAAATAGTGAAGACCTCAATTGATGATTGAGGGGGAGCTGTTGGTGCAGATCAATCACCAATTGAAGGCTTGGAAGGTTAAAGAGTGAAGGAAGGATCAACTATTGAAGCTTGGAAGAAAGACATATTCAGAGGATAAGAGAAGTGTACACATATGTACATTAGAATAGTCATAGGTGACTTAGATCTTTGTTTGAGTAAGAATCTTGTACAAATTATCTATAAATACTTTGAGAAAAGTCAGGGCATGTATGAGAGCATATGTAGAAACCAAGATTGAGGAAGTTAGGAGTCAAGAGATAGAGAAAAGTTAGTTGAGTTAGCTCTCATCACTCAGTTGTAATTTTTTGAGTTAATGAAGAAATATTGCGCCCGATCTTTTCGTGTCTGCTCCTTCTGTGTTTGATCAATTGTGAAATCCTTTTGAGGATATCTAAGTTGTTAGTTAATGAGCCTGTGACCTGAATTTCAGAGTCTAATTGTAAACAGGCTAGGAGAATTGTGAGTAGGAACATTCATATGTGTTGAGTGTCTACAGTTCTCTGAAACAGGCACAAATTTCGAGTTTAATCTTTTGGTCAGTGCTCACTCCATAGTTTAAAGTTTTGTGCAAGCAAGCACTTAATCTTTAAGTTGGAAGGTGATCTACTCGTGGCTAAAAGCATTTGGCAAAACGGGTTAGATATTGTGAGAACCAAAGTTAAGAAGTTAGGGGTGTCTAAATCGACTTCTCAGAAGTGCAGATTCAGACATAGGTAACTTGTGAAGACAATTTCTCAAGTTATACTAAAGTTTTTGAAGTAATTCAACTTGGAGGTGATGCGCAATCTCTAGGAGATGATTCGTACAAAGTTTCATAAAAAACTTTACACATTTGATAAGTCAATGTGAAGAAATTCTGCAGCAGACTTTTCTGTGTTTCATCTTCTTCACATATTTTCTCAGATTTGATAATTTAGAGATTGGACCTCTAATTAAGTGAAGGTTTTGACTTACTCTTGATATAGAGGTGTTCTAAATTCAAGAGTAGGTTGTTCTTTTGGAGATTAACACTCTCCATCACATCAGTCCACTCAAAGTTAGTCAGAAGTCCGTACATGGGCTTTGCAATGACAGCATACATGTGAATGAACCGGCGGTAGTAACCACAATGCCCCATGAAAGCTTGTACTTCCTTGACATTCCTTGGCCTAGGTAGCTCTGCTATAGCTCTCACTTTCTCTTCGTCAGTAGATATGCCATTTTTTGACACTATGTGTCCTAGAATCTTGCCTTGCCTGACCATAAAAACACACTTTTCTGGGTTCAGGCAGACTTGATATTCTCTACATTTGTCAAAGATTTGTCTGAGTTCAGGGATATGAGTTTGTCTAATGTTGGAATGAGCACAAGGATCATCAACATAGACTTCTAAGTTTTTCCTCAGGAACTCCTTAAATACATGGCACATTAGTCTCTGGAAGGTAGCTGGTGCATTGGTAAGCCCAAATGGCATTACACGAAAGGCAAATATACCCCACTCTGTGGCAAAAGCTGTCTTATGCTGATCTTCTGGAGCAATGGCGACTTGATTGTAGCCCGAAAATCCATCGAGGAAGCTGTACACTTCCTTGCCTGCTACTCTTTCTAAGAGATGTTCTGTGATGGGAAGCGGATAGTTATCTTGAATCGTGGCTGCATTAACCTTCTTCAAGTTAATGCATACGCGCAGCTTTCCATTTTTCTTGGGCACCACTACGATGGGGGATACCCATTCAGTGTGCTCAATTTCATAGATAAATCCAGCTTCAACCAGTCTATCTATCTCTTCTTTGATCTTAGCAGCGTAATTATCGTTATATGTATAGGGCTTTTGCTTAGAGGGTTTAGCATCTGAAGTCATGGGAATGGTGTGTGAGCATATGTCAGGGTCAACACCTTTCAAATCCTTGTAACTCCAAGCGAATACATCTCTGTATTCTCTTAACAAGGCAATTAATGCATGCTCTTCTTCCTCTGTTAGTTCATGGCCTATGTACGTGCATCTCTCCTCTCCTTCTTCTAGGGCCACCACTATTTTCTTGGTGGTTTCTTTGTTATCATAGGCCTCTCCTACTTGTGCCTCTCGTTTAGGCATTCTTATCAGGACTCTCCTGTCGTCTATCTCATACTTCTTAAAATTTTCTGGGACCTCAAACAAAGATTCTTCCTCTTCTGGTGAGACTTCTTTCTTCTTTCGTTTCTTCCCTTCTTCCTTCGGGGTCATATGTGTTGCTAATCTTACATCATTTGTAAGCTCTCCATGCCTCTGGGGTTGAAATTCTACTTCATGGAAGTATTCTTCATCTGATGCAAATGGTGGGTCCATAATAATTGACTCTAGATCGGAGTCACTTGCATCCTCAACTGCATCAGGGCTAGGTTCGCATTCTTCTAGAACTGCCTCTCCCATGATTGGCTCTATGGAGAAGACTGAAATGTCATAGCCATCCTCATCACGGTGAGGTGTCCATTGTTCCTCATTGATGGCTACATCCATGGTTGCTAAAATTTCTGCCCAGCCGTGAGGTTCAAATTCTTCGTCTAGAAAAACTACAGGTGCATAGGCTGGGTCTTGGATTGATCTATGTGTTTCTTTTGCACCTATCTCTCTGGCTTCTTCTCTCTTCTCTTCTTCTACTGCTACTTTGCACATCCATAAGTGAGTGTCTTCATGCATCCATGAGGATCCTGAGCATATGGAATGCACAGATTCCGTATCATCTTTGGCTCTATGGATGGGATTCCATTGGATAGGAGGGACATCTCTATGAGAGTAATCTTTGAGATTTACTTTGGTTGTAACACCTAAGTGTTGCAAATACAAGGAGTTGGTTCCCCAGTCCTGTACCACTTGCAACTGTCGCATAAATGGTCTTCCCAAAATCATCTCATAGGCATGATTTTTGCTGAAGTCACATATAGCAAATGTATGCTCAAACTCGACACCACAAGTGGTGAGAGTTATTCCTTCTAGCAATCCTAAGGGTCTCTCAATATGACCATCGGCCATCTGCAATTTCATTCTCGTTGGCCTGAGTGCTGGCTTGCCCCAACGCTTCCATAGGGAAGTGGTGGCAATTGCAACTCCTGCACCTGAGTCCAAAATTGCCTTGGTGGTGTACTCTTGGTAGGTAATGGGAAGATAGGTGTTCCCTTCTTCACCTTCACACATGTCTCCTATCTTATCCAAGGGTATTTCTGGTACTGTCCTCTGGGATCCTACCTGGGAACGAGGTTTTGCTATCTCTGGTACTTGTTTGGCGACATGTTTCCATAATTCAGGTCTAACCTTGAGTAGCTCTTCTAACTTGAGATTGCACTGCACTTTAGTGTTTTTCACTGCCTGTGTGTTCCTAGGTAAGACTGAGTCCTCATTTCGTACCATGACCGTGGGTGTCCTCATACAAGTAGACTTAGTTTCCCATGGGCCTGTGAAGAGGGGTAATTCTTGTAGAGAGTTAGACTCAAAGTCTAATCTTTCCTGAGATTGGGTGCTCTCCTGCTCCTCATAAATGGATGGGATATCTTGTGGGAATTAGTCATGTGCATCATCCACAAGTTCAATAGGAGGAGGGACTTCACTCTCTTTAGCCCATTTGTCTTCTTGAATCTCTCGTAGGAATTCTGGTGTGAATCGATTCATAGAAGATGATGTGTCTGGCTCCGTAGAGTTAGGCACATAGGCTTCAGGCACATAGGCTTCAGGCACATAGGCTTCAGGCACATAGGCTTCAGGCACATAGGCTTCCTGGGTAGGAAGACTTGCTCTTTCACTTGCCTTGTCCTTATGTTGAGAGGTGGGTTCCTTTTCTGATTGTGCAATCAGCTTCTCTATTCTTTCTAACAGTCCATCAAAGTGCAACTGTGTCTTCGCTGAACTAGAGACGTTAAATAGGCGACTGGCTTCAAACATGGTCTGAGCCAATTCCACCATTTTAGCACAAATCTTGGTTCGTTCTAGCTCTAGTTCTGCTCTAGGATAGCATTTTGCATGATCAGTCACGTTTGGCCCTTCTTGGATTCTGGCCTGATATGCTTTAAGCATCATATTAAGGTCCTCGGGAATGGGATCTGCTAGGACTGATCCTACTCTAGGGGGTGGTGGAATTAGGTGAGGCGGGTTGGAAGGTGGCTGGTCGGATGGCAATGGGAATGGTGGTGGTGGGGTAGTGTGAGAGGTTGTTTGAGATGTGAGTTCAGTTATCCTAGCTTTGGTTTCTCTTATACTTTCCTCAAGTTCACTCATCTTTTTAGCCCATTGTCTTTTCATTCTTTCCCGACTATCTTTCCATGCTCTAGTCCTTTTCTTTGTCACGCTCTCGGTTTCACTAGCCTCTGGGTTCTTATCCTGGTTTACCCCTTGGTTCTGCTGCAATGCCTGAGCTCTAGTCACTACCTACACTGGTGCGGTGGATGTCACACTTCCTGTGGAGGGGCTCCTTTCCACATTCTTGGCAAAAGCCCTGAATTGTTATTGACTGGGGTTGTGTTGGTGGAGGTAAGGGACAATCGCGAATGAGGTGATCTCCCTGACATCTGTAGCATGGTCCTCTAGGGAATGGGGGTCTTACCTGCCTAGGTTGAGGCCTAGGGTTGGAGTTTGCATACATGACGTTTGTGTAATCTGACTCCCAACTAGGTTCACTCGGTTCCTCACTGTAGTAGGACTCACCATGTTCAGGAGATTGCATGTAGTAAGCATGGGGACTATCGACATGTGTAGAATCAAAGCTATGGTCACTGGGATCACTTTCGGAAAGCAGTGGGGTTACAGGGACTATAGCTCTATTCAGGTTTTCTTCTGCTGCTGCATATTTTACTGGGATTGCATTAGCTGGGGCAGGGGGCTGTTGTGCTAACACAGGCTGGGGCCTTTGTTGGTTTTGGTATGGTTGCTGATAAGGTTGTTGTGGCCTGCCATATGGCTGTGGAGTGTACGGGTTCTGGTACCTTCCCTGCTGAGGGTATGGCTGAGGGTAGGGTTGCCTAACCGCCTGCTTGTTGTATGGGCAATCTTGCGCGGTGTGATTGGTGTACCTCCGTTCTATGGTGCAGTACTGGCTACTAGGATTTACTTGGGGTTGAGCCATAATGGGACAGACATTCGCCATGTGGTCGCCACCACAAGTATAACATCTTTTCACCGGGGCAAATCTCGGAATTTGTTTGCTAGCGACACCTAATTTCTGAGCTACTTTCTCTGCAAGTTCCTCAATTGATGTGGATTGCGTGGAAGAGAGGTTAGAGGCACTATCTGAATCTTTGTATATCTTGGAAAGCTCTAACTCCTCCCCTAGGTTATCCTCAATGTCAATGCACATGCGCACACACTCTTCTATGGTCCTAGGGTCCTTCAAGTACACATAAGATCTCAATTTAGTACTTAGCAATCCATCGAGGAATAAAGCCACTTGCTTAGCTGGTGTGGGTAGCTCTGAAACAGGGCATCTTTCTAAGTATTGCCTAAATCTTCTTCCTACAAGTCTCACGGTTTCTTGAGGGGTTTGCTTGAAGCTGTGAATCAGCGAGGAGGTATTATGCCTTATGCCACTCTTAGAGAACTCAATAATGAAAGCCTCTAAGAGTTGGTCTATGCTCCTGAACTGCCTCTCATTTAGTGGCTGAAACCATGTCAGGGCAGTGTTCCTAAGGGTCAGACCAAAGGCATTGTACTGCGTGAATAGATCCTCCACTTGTTCAGCTCTCAAGACTTGCCTAAACTCAGCCACATGATCGTATGGATCTCCAGTGCCATCGAAGTAGTTCTTCATGGACTTAACTAGCTGAGTCGGTCTCAAAGTCCTTGTGTGCTCTCTAGGTCGTGGTAGAGGGAACTCATCCGCATTTCTTTGATTCCTGTGAGCTCTAAGTATCTCAGGTTCTACTCTATTTGTTTCCGTCCTCGTTCTTTCTCTGCCCACTGGGTTGTCAAAGCTTACTTCTGGTCTATCTCTACTTCTGTATCTTTGCATTCCATGAGCTTGGGATGTTCCAGCTCCAGGGTGACCATAGGATACATTCGATCTTGGTTGGGGAAAAACGAATTCACCCTTCCAAGCGTAAGCATGCCTATCATTTTCTGTCACCACAAAGATCCTCTCCGAAGCGTGATCTAAGTAGGTCACTCTACCTGGGCTATCAGGATCCTTAAACTCATAGATCATGATTGTTCCTATATCAATTGGCCGATCGGGTTTGTACCTCCAAAATGCTTCGTCAGTCTCTCGATTGAGGAGCAAATCTATGCTCTTATTATCCTGAGGAATCCACTCTGGTGTGATGATCCTAGTGAGAACCGATTTGCCTCGAGGGGTTCTAGGTTCTGTACCCATGTTTCCTTGCTCTAGGTCCCCTAGGTCCGCTTCTGGGATCACATTTCCAAATTCGTCCGTCCTATCTGGGTGACTGGTGACTACGTATATGGTTCCTTCTTTGTCCAAGTATGCTCCGTTTTCAAACTTGACAGCTGGGTGTTCTAATCCAATGGATTGGTCAGGGTTCTTAATCTGTACCACAGATCTTCCTAGGCCGTCCTCATAGATGCTGGCACCTAATCGGTTGGTCCTAAGGTATTCCAACTGCGTTTTGTAAGGGCCTTCTACCCTGTGCAAGTATGGCACTCCTGAACTTCCTGTGGGTCTCTCCATGCCTTGAGACATTTCTGATTCACTGGTATCACTGCGTTTTGTAAGGGCCTTCTACCCTGTGCAAGTATGGCACTCCTGAACTTCCTGTGGGTCTCTCCATGCCTTGAGACATTTCTGATTCACTGGTATCAGAGCTAGGGTAATGCGAGTGGTGACTCAACTGCTGGGCCCAAGACCTCGCAGTATGATTGACACTAGCTTCTGAAGACCTAAGGCTTTGTCTCTCCCTTACTAGATGTCGTCCTAATCTAAGGTTCATATGCCTATTTAAGTAGCCCAATTCTTTTCCCAGAGTACAACCTCGTTGTCGGTTACTTTATATTAGTCTTGGTTCTTTTTAGTTATTTTATCGTGTTTAAGGTCTTGCCTGATATCACGTCGTCAGGAATATTTGAATGTTCTTCGTACTTTTAGGTTGATCGTTCCACGTTAGATTCTTTTCTTTATGGTCATCGCATCACGGAGAGATTATATTTAATCTTGGACTTGAGTGCATAGGTAGCCTTCAACTTGATTGATGCCTATCGTTGCCCTAACTTACCTCTAGCACTATTCGTACTTAGCCTGAGCTAGAAAATGACAGAGGGAGTTGAGAATATTCCAACCTTTTGTTTCCTGCTTGGTTGCCCTTGAATGCCCACGGGGCATGTTCCCAAGCTTGCACTTACACTTGCTTAGAACGCCTTTTGATGCTCTCAATAGATTTGTAAGAGTTCCAAAGTTAGCTTTTAAGATTTAAATTCCAAAGATAGAACCAATGATTTTCATTCCTGTAGCACAAACACTAATTTGCATAGTGATTTTTAAGAAAACAATTCTAAAGACCCCTGACTTTGATCCCCCTGGGTATGGTCAACTTCAAAATACCCTATCTGAAAATCCACACATTATCTTTATATAAAAAAAACAATTGAGGGCGTATAGTATATGCCACGAGCTTTCCGACAAGCCCAAGAGCTCAAAAAATGGATTCCGTATGAAAAAGTTATGACTGTTCAGGGTTTAGGGGGTTAAAACAGGATTCAATCTGGCTGACAGATCCTAGGATTTTCTCCCAAATCTCAAATGTAGGAACCTCCAGAAATGCTAATGGATTGACTATTTTGCCCCAAAGTTATCCCAAATTTTGAACAAAAGCAAACCCTAATTTTTGGCCGAAAAGTCTGTCAATCGCGATCGACAGGTCTGTCAATCGCGATTGACAGAGGTGTCCGTCGGGCCTGTCAGTCGCGATTGACAGTGTCAATCGCGATCGACAGAGTCGATCGTGGCTGTCAATCGCGATTGACGGTATCAATCGCGATCGACACGTTTTTCGGGTTTTTCACCGAAATTTCAGTCAATCGGGGGCCTATCAGTCGCGATGGACACGTGGCTACGCGTAAAAGTCAATCAATCGTTGAATTTCAGTCGGTCGCGATCGACGGTGTCAATCGCGACTGACAGAGGTGTCGATCGTGGCTGTCGATCGCGAACGACGGTGTCAATCGCGATTGACAGGGTCCTACGTGGCACTCTGTCGGTCGTGAAGTCTGTCGGTCGCGATTGACAGAGGTTGTCGGTCGTGATTGACAGAAAAACACGGAATTTTCCTACTGTTTTAGGTGATTTGGGATGTGCTCATCATGCTTGTGATAGTGGTGAACTTTGTTTTACCAAATGATCGAATTTTCTGTCGATCGCGATCGATAGAGGCTGGCGACTGCGAGACAGATTCGACGAGTTTCGTACCTGCGCAGAGTGCTGGGGATGATGATTCAGCCTGTACCTGCAAGACAGCTCAAGAAACATGCAAAAACAGCACACACAATTTTGCTCTCTCGCTCTCTCTCACGAGTGAAATGAGGGAAATGAGGTGGAGATAGTGATATAATAAAAAAACAGAAATTTTCGTGATGATGGAAATGGAGGTGGAAGATGGTGATGATGATGATGGTGATGATGGTGGTAAGGTAAGAAAGAGAAAAATAGGAAAAGTGGAGAAATTACCTATAACGCCAACGTCTCCAATCTACGTCTTACCATCACACGCTCGTCCTCAAAGCTCGTTCCCCGGCAACGGCGCCAAAATTTGGTGTAGCTCAGTGATGAGTAGCACCTCTGTAGAGCCCTAACCGGTTGAAACTAAAGGTGCAAAATATTTCTTCTCTTAAGGTTCAAAGGATGAATTTAAAATCTTAAGGTGCAAAAGTAAAGAATTAAAAGGAAAGGTGAAGGTATGGAAGGCCGCGTACGCAAAGGTGGAAATAGGCCGCCCAATCAAAAATTTTATTTGGAAAAGTCACTCTTGTTCTAAAGTCACTACAGGACAAAGTAGCGAGTCGTTGAGGACCAGTTAAAAAGACAATCTTG
Source organism: Ceratopteris richardii (assembly GCA_020310875.1). Lineage (NCBI taxonomy): Eukaryota > Viridiplantae > Streptophyta > Polypodiopsida > Polypodiales > Pteridaceae > Ceratopteris > Ceratopteris richardii. The sequence continues at coordinate 107,286,233 of CM035417.1, read as the reverse complement.
GGACATTGAAAGGACACCAAGATTGTATTGCAGTTAGAGTGCGCGAACCGGCGGACTCAACAAAAGAAGGACAAAGGCTATTCTTGGGATTGAGAGCTAGGAGCAAGAGAGAGCTTCGGAGGAAGCAAGAGAGGAAGCAAGAAGAGCCTCCAGTGTGCGACGACATTCAAGAGTGCAAGAGGTGTCAAGAGGAAAGTGTGCAGAGAAGGCGGGTTGGATTCCAAGAGTCCCAAGGTCTATTGCGTGTGTGCGCCGTGATACCAATTCCTTAGCTTGGCGGAAGCTTAGTGCAAGGTGTGCACAAGGGAAGCGGGAAGCAAGTGAAGGATTGGTGCAAGAGAGGCCGCTGCTAGAGGACTTGAGATAATTGGTCTTCAGTAATTGATATTCTCTGAAGTTGTATATTAGTCATTGATTAGACTGTGCGCAGTCATTGTAATTGTTGAAAGATAATCAATATTCAAGGTTTCCAAGAGTATTCCTTTGCAGAAGTTCTCACTGTTATTCCATTTTCATCATCTCCCTTTTTTCTCCTACAAACCCTCAAACTCCTTCTTGTCCACGAATCCCCAACAACCTCCTTTAATGTCAATCCGGGAAGACGTGAGGATGGTATGAAGACCTCGAGCAAGTGGAGGCACAAGTGCGTGAGTGAGAAGCACACAAGCATGCACACACATACACACACACGCGCACACATGGCAAGACAAGGAGTGAGAAGCTATGGAGTTCTTAGATTTCTTTCAAAAAAAGCTCTTACAAGTTCATTTCAATTACAATCTACCCCCAAAAATGAGCTCTCTAGCTCTTTTTATAGTTTTTGACTAGGTTTTGGCCCTGTCCAGACCTAGTGTCCGGCCTAGTTGAAAATTAGGTTCGAGGGCTTATTTGAGGGCTCAAACGAGATCTAAAAAATATGAAAATTGGTAAGCAACTACTTCTAAGGCTCCTCAAGCTTGAGGACTCCTCGGCTTGCACAAAATGGAGCTACAAAAAGGTGAATCATGGTATTTACAGGGGTTGTTAGTGATGAGAATCACTTTTAATTTGTGTAAGGATTTTGAAAAATTAAAGGGTTGCCTTAGTGCTAGATCTGCATGAATGCTCGTACTTGCTTCTTCATGAAGAAAATTATTGGCCTACTTGCCAGATCGTCGTTGACTCCCTTGTCTGCTTGTGCCTTCTCTCCCTTCTGACTCTCTTCTCTGACTGCCATGCCTTGTCAGTCCTTCAGTTCCTTGTCTGCTGCTAACAGATACTATAGTTCTTCCACTTGAATCTTTGTTAACCTCTACTATCCAAACCGATTAAGGAAGAGGATAAGGTCAGAAGAGTTTGTGGGTTGGCAGAACCCAATAATGCTAGATCCTTGTGTTTCTCCAAACTATCTCATTGAATAGATATATAACCAAATTATGAACACAATATCGATAACACATTATGCTATCTTCACTGAATTACACTGAATAGATTACATATGTCTATACTTCACCAAGCAATTATTGTTATATTGATTAAATTCATGGAACACCAAATAGATTTACTTGATCCAATAGACACATAGTACTTTAGACAGTAATTACACAGCAATATGACAAAGTAAACTGACTCTATGTAGTAGAACATAGGTAGCTTAGAACATTTGGTGCCTATCTATGACTTTTGTCTCTCTGCTCTCCGTGCACAAGATAGAGTGATGTATATTAGATGAAATGTTACATCTAGGGATTCTGCCTCTTCAACAAGTCACTTCAAGATAGTTTTACATAGGTCTCCAACAACTAACATTGGCATGCATGGAGAACTTAAACCCAAAAATGATCAAGGACTTATTCTACATCATCATGCTCATCCTCCCAAGGGGTAGATACTTTATTCTTAAAATAATCTCGGGCTTCTACAAAAGTATTATGAATTTTCTTAGAGATAGTTCAGTGCAAGAGCTCTGCACTTCCACCGATAGGAGAGTGATAGCATCTTGAGGGGTACTGGATGTAGTACGAGGGTGATGAGGGAGGGGAAGGGCTTAGTGGTGCTTTTTCACAAGAGGGTGTGGTGACTTTCTCCACCCTCTTTTGAGAGGGTAGGGGAGATGTTGAGGGTTCTTTACTCAATGCGAGTGAGGGTGAAGGGGTCCGACATCTTGCACCAAAGTTTCCTTTGATGGAGAGGGAGTGGGGGAGGTGGGGGAGCAAAAGAAGAGGATGACTCATGGTTTTCTTCTGGAGGAGAGGGTGGCAAAGGGGGGTTATCCATTTGTTGATCATTGTTCTTGGCACTAGAGGAAGAAGAAACAATTAGACAATTGCAGCAGAAGCAGCAGAGTATGAGGTTGACGCTTTCATGTTCATCATCTTTTGAAGGAGGGGTAGCCTATGCAAAAAATTGATGAATAAGGAAAATGCACGTAGTGATGGGGCACTCGCCAGTATATAACTCATACAACATATATGGTAGTCATTTTTTTTGGGTGCTTTCCATAATCTAACTATCAAATGATTTGTTGCCATTCTTTATGAATGTGCTTGAAGAGTATGACTAACCTATTGATTGGTCCTTGTGTGGCAGCGGCAATGATGGAGTAAAAATAGCAGGAGATGTTATATGGACGGTGTTGGAGGTTAAGCATGATGAACAAAAAATGGAAAATGGAGTGCTTCGGCTCTAGTCTAAAGCTAAGAACATACTCATTTGAGCTATGTCGGGGGAAGAGTTGCTCAAAAGTAGTGGGGAACAAGGATGGCACTAATGCTAAACCATCAATTAGTAGGAAAAAAACTATTAGAGTTTGAGGTCTAACGAAGCACAAAAACAGCATCAGGAAGAAGAAGAAGCTTGAAGCACAACACACAATACTGAATGCATTACCACTAGAATGTACAAAGATAAGTAACCCATTAGGGCCATATGCATGTATACAAGCTGGGGGAAAGAACCTCCTAAAGAGGGAAAAGCATGTTTTGATGGTCCTAGTGTGTTCATACACATCACTACCCAAATATATCAACAAATCGCCCTTGGGAGTGATGCCATGAACAAGGATCTAGCACTCATGTATAAGGAAGTGCCAAGCTATGTGGAATCAATCCACAAAAGGAAGTATGCCCAAAGCTTTGTACAAATATTCAAACTTCTCCCTAGGTAGAGCCTTTATGAAAAGTTCTACAATGTTCTCCTGCATGGGCACATATGTTGAAATCTCTAGGAGAGAAACTCTCCTTGACATAATGATAGTGCACCTCAATGTGCATAGTGTGAGCATGGAACACATGGTTCCTCATAATTGCCAATGCGCTTTGCCTGTTAGTGAAGATGGTGGTGGCAAAAGACTGACCAATGCCCAAATCAGACATAAGGTGTCTGAGCCACACACACTCAACAATCACTCTGAAAGCTCCCCTATACTCAGCCTGACAACTAGAGGTGATCACAATAGGGTACTTCTTGCTCAACCAAGATATACATGAGCTACCCAGCCTGAAGCAAAAATCACTAGTGGATACACAAGTATCATAGAAACATGTCGAGTCAAAGCAAGAAAAAGCACCTAAATCTGGCAGTAGTGATCCCCCCTTGGGATAAAACCATCAAAGTAGCCAGGTACCCGTCAGCAAAAGATGCACGCTTCCAATGCTTCACACTTGGGCAATGCATAAACCGGCTCATTTGTGAGACAAGAAACTAAATATGTGACTGAGTAATGCATAAGTAAATCAAGCATCCAACAACCTTCTGATAGAGAACAACATCAAATGCATCTCTAGCATCATGAAGACTCAATTGTAAAACTCTCTCCATAGGAGTGGCCATAGGTTTGCAATAATGTGTCCATATATTTGGTTTGACAAAAACATATTCCACCATCAACTTGCATAAACTGAATGTCCAAATAATGACGCAAGTGCCCCAAATCTAACATCAGCCTTAAAACCAACAATATGCTTCTCATGAGGACCAGTGAACAGCATGTCATCAACATAGATAACAATGATCAAAAGCACATAATTTGCATGCTTAACGTATAAGGTGCTCTCAGTGGACTATTCTCAAAACCATGTGCAATCAAGTAGGCATCTATCTTATCATACCAAGTATGTGGTGCTTGCTTCAAACTCTATAATGCCTTCTTCGACCTCCACACTTTTTTCTCATGCCCTTTTCGCACAAAGACATGGGGCTAAAAAACATACACTTCTTCATGCAAATCACCATTCAAATAATTGGAATTTTAATGTCCAACTGATGTACATTCCAACCATGATGAACTACAATTGCACACATGCTAAGAACAGTAGTCATTTGGCATGTAGGAGCAAAGCTCTCATCAAAATCAATACCTCTTTCTTGAGCATAACCCTTTTCAACAAGCCTAGACTTATACCTATCAACTATTCCATTTGGCTTATGCTTTAGCTTGTATACTCACTTAGTGCGAATGGCCTTCTTGCAAGGAGGCAAGTCACATAAAGACCAAGTACCATTCTTCATTATTGCATGATATTCAGATTGCATAGCAGCCATCCAATTTTTTGAATTTTGTGCTTCACCAAATGAAACAGGCTCATTCTCATCATAGAGACTAGAGGCAACCATCAAATAGCAATGTAATGCAAAACAAGCACTATGAGAGCCAAAATGAGTATGATATGATGGAGGTGCATCTAACTTGTTGTCACACAAAGTCTGCACCAGCCATCTTCACATAGTTTTTGCCTTCTCAATATCATCTCTCTCATCAACAAGTGCATCATGTAAATTACGATAAAAAATGGAATGATCTACATCATCACATGAAACTTGTAAAGGTTGAAAAGTTGCCTCATTAGGACCAGAACTAGAGTGTCCACCTGTAAAAAGAGGTAGCAAGGTATCATATATGTCTTTAGAGCTAACAAATGTTTCCTGAGTACATGAACATAATTGCTGACTAACATCTTCCACAAACACAACATCACGGATAACTAGAATGCATTTAGTCTGTGGATGCTATAGACGATAACGTTTACTTTGAGAACTCTACCCAACAAAAATACATTTCACTGTTTTATCATCCAATTTCTTGCGTTGTTGTTTAGGCACTAATGCATATGCAAAACAACCAAAGACTTGTAGGTGAGTAACATATGGCTTGCAACCATGCAAAGCCTCCTATGTAGTGATAAATAGCAATGCATTAGTGGGACACCTATTGAGTACATATGCTGCACACATAACAACCTCAAGCTAGAAACTATGTGGTAAAGCATGACTCTTGGACATACAACTCATCATTTCCATGAGTGACCTATTCTTTCATTCTATAATTCTCTCCTCTTGAGGTATATATGGCACTATACATTTATGTTTTATTCCACATTCACTCATAAATGCATTAAAATCAGAAGGCTTATATTCCCCCCCTCGATGAGAATGAAGGGTGCCCATTTTACATGCTAATAGATTTTTAGCCAAAACCAAAAACTTTTTGAAGCATGTAAAGACTGTGGACTTTGCTTTCAATGGATATATCCAAGCATGCATGGAAAAATCATCCATGCAAGTCAGGAAGTAAATATAGTTTCCAAAAGAGAGTGTCTACATAGCACCATAGACATCATAGTGAACAAGCTATAATTTTTGAGTAGCACAAACTGAACCATCTTTTGTGAACGAGGAATGCTGCATTTTGCCAAGAATATAGCCTTCACAGACATGTTTTCCGAGTGCCTCAAGTTTGGGAAAAAAGAATACCATTTCAAATTTCTACAAGCATAGCAAACTAGCAAAATTCAGATGACCAAAGTGTGCATGCCAAAGCTTTGCAGATGACAAACCCTAAGAATCATGTACTGCACATGGTGAATCATTCATAGATTTTTCGTAGCCTATGAGCTTATATATCCCATGACATACAATGCCAGAAGCAACAATGACATTGCCATTTGATAGATCATGAATTATACATTTCTCATCAACAAATTTCACAACCAAACCAATCTTGGCGAAAGCTGAAATTGATAACAGATCCTTCTTGATCCCTTGCATAAATAAAGCATCTGATAATTCAAAAGAACTACCATCAATAGTAGTCAAACTTATCTTACCAACTCCCATAACATGATAAGACAAGTTGTTAGCACATGTTACAGTATTCCCTATAGGGGCAAACTCGAGTGAACTGAAGAAACTATGCTTCGGGGTAATATGTTTGGTTGCCTTATTATCAAAGTACCAAACATCTACATCTACTATACACATACACTATTCCTAAGAAGATGGGTCATAACTACAAATAGTGGTAAAATGCCCATTCTTTTGCACAAGATTAGGAGACTCTATTTTGGATGTAGAGCCCTCTACAACAACCATTCTAGCCTCTTTTTGCCTTGCATCTTTAGTAGCTAGTGTTGGACAACTCTTTATGACATGATCATTTCCTTTATAGTATTTGAAAAACAATTTTTGCTATTCTGTTTTCTTCTCGTCTCTATCATCATTCTTTGATTATGCAGAATTAGTAGATTTTTTGTTACTATTAGAAAAGCTCCATTTACCTTTTCCCTTGTGACTAGCTAGGAAAGCTTGATCTACAACACGCATAATGGACCTATTCTAATTAGACTGATCTTCTTGCAATAGAATACAGACTAACTCCTCAAATGTTAAGGCATTTAGATTGTGTTTCATCATAAAAAAAAAGAGTAGGATAAAAACTCAAATATGAATTGGGAAGACCATTCAGACGAGTTGTGTAAGCGAGCTATCAAGCAAGACTTTATCAACAGAAATCAACTATTCCTTCAAATCCTTAATCTTTGTCAGAAGACTACCCATGGAATCTCCTTCCTTCATGTGCTCCCTCTCCAATTGTTCTTGAAGTTAAGAAACACGAGCCTCATTCCTTGTCTAGTATAAAGTGGTAAGTGTATCCAAGCATCCTTAGCTATTCTACAAGAGCTAATATGAGGAATAATGGCATGTTTAACAGACACGGCTATCAATGCATGTGCCTGAGCATTTCTTCCATCACAACAAATATGTTGTGCAGTAGTAGTAGGAAGTGCAACACGAACAAGAACATGAAGAATATCACCATCTTCAACACTATCTACATCAAGTTCAGTGACTCTGTTTATAGGTGTAATAGGGCATTTTTCAACACCCTACACAATATTCTATAGTCCTTTTGCAACCAAGACATGACGCATCATATAAGCCCATAATGGGTAATTGGTACCATCCAACTTATCCCAATAGCCAACATACAAAATACATCACTATTTTGAGCCATGGGCAGTGACCAAAATACCTTGATGCAAAAAAAATGATTGTATCTCAGAAAGTTGAACAGAATTACCCTGTCAAGTTCTACTAAACTTGTGGAAAACTTCAAGATGCTTATACTGGTGAACTGAAACCTGTATATATCTTTGGCACAAAAAGACAAAATTGCTTGCACAAGCACTACGATACTGCATTCGGAGGCCAAAACGAGTTCAAATTTATTTGGTCAACACAAAGAAAATTTGTTTTGAACTCCTAAGAACCTTATGTATGCTCACCAAATTTTGCAGGATTTTGGGAGTGCGAGTCGAGGGGTGTCATGCATGCCGTAAATGAAGCGATGACTTGCTCTGATACCAATTGTTGGAGTTTGAGGTCTACAAAAGCACATGAATAGCACGAGGAAGAAGAAGAATGGTGGAGCACAACATGCAATACTGAATATATTACCACCAGTGTGTACAAAGATAAGTAACCGGTTAGGGCTATAAGCATATATACAATCCAGTGGAAACAAACCTCCTAAAGAGTGAAAAAAGTGCCCGAGTGGTCCTAGTGTGTTCAGACACATCACTACCTAAATAAATCAACAAAAACACTGACCCACTTTGGTCGACATTATGTGAAGCTCGCATCCACTTAAAGGGAGAGTCCAATTAGTTGTCGATGTGGATTCAAGTGCAATGGCATGAATAAGGATCTCTACAATGGGCAGTTTGGAAGTAGCTTCCCACTACAGAAGACAAAAGTGCACAAGATGATGTGGGGTGAGAAAATTGTTAGTCTCGTTAGAGACTACAACTGAGAGGGGCTCTAAGGATGCTAAGACTTCCATGATTGCTCGAGCGCACAAAGAGCTATGTTCACAAAGCACACTAATTTCACAAGCAATCACGCAAACAAAATAGTAAGTAATCATGAAATAGAGGGATTTTAAATGAGCAAGGTGGCATGGTGGAATTATTTAAGAATGGGATGACCATAATAATGAACACACACGGAGGAAGATATCTCATAATACAAAACATGCAAACATGGATGGTAGAATAATAATTGATTACATGGAAGGCAACTAAAAAGGCCAAAGCTTTGACCCATTGATCAGAGTTTTGATTGGTGTTCTCACAAGGCTCTCCAATTAAAAAGTTTATGGATCGATCTTCACCAATATCCGGTACAGAACATGACCAGTGAACTTTGAATTTTCTCATAGCACAATCTGACTTGGAGTTGCAGAACAAAAAAAGGTGAGGAACTTCGAGTACAGGAGTCCTTAAGAAATGGATATGCATCGGGGCTTGTCTCAACTATACTTCTTGCATGAGTAGAAAGCTTTCAAACCTCTGCTTGTTCACTGGCCACAAATCCTTGATACAACTATAAATCAACGCAGCTAGTAATAATTTTGCTCGATAGCAACTCATAGACTAATTGCAATGACCTCCATAGGAGCAATAGCTTCGACTCCATAGGCAAGTTTGAATAGGGTGTATCCTATAAAAACCTTGTAAGTAGTGTAGTATGCCTAGATAACAGTAGGCAAGAGTTCATCCCAGCAATCAGGACAATCCGAAATTAACATTTTTAGCAAAGTGAGCACTGTTTTATTAGTATTTTTTGCAAGGCCATTATCACAAGGATAATATGGAGTACTAAATTTATGTATAATAAGAAAAGAGGTTGTCAATGCTTCAATGAGCTCATTTGCAAAATGAGTGCCTTTGTCCAACACTAGTTCAAGGGGAAGACCAAAGCATGGAAAAAGATCTTGAGTCAAGCATTGGGCAACTATCATAGTAGTGGTAGAACAAACTACCTAGGCTTTTGCCCAAAGTGTAGCATCCTTGGTGCACATCATAATAACAATTAACACTAAAAGCAATTGGAGGAGTAATTGGGCCAATAAAATCCAAGCCCCATTTTTGGAATGGTTTTAAGGGGAGAATAGGCTCTAAACAAAAATGATGTCACGCTAGGGGTTGACCAGTTTCTTGGTAGGTAACACACTGCCACACATGCTCATGCATGTCTCGATGCATGGTCGTTGTTGTGAAATACAACTACTACTCATAAATCTAACTACCAAGACCACACTCGTAAGAGAGAGCACGTATACACGCATCCAACTCCACCTATATATATATATATATATATATATATATATATATATATATATATATATATATATATATATATATATATATATATATATATATATATATATATATATATATATATATATACCTCTAGGACAAGGGGGTGCATGTCCTTGGGCTTGGCCAAGTTTCTAGCCAAGTGGCCCTCATGTGGACACTTTCCCAAGAGTGATCACATGCCTTCTAATTTCCCAAGGTCTATCACATGCCTTCTAAATCAAATGAGGATTCTTCTCTCGTGTACACACGAGGTGGCTCCTAGAGAAGCTTCTCCCAAGACTAAGGTTCCCAAATCTTAGGATAAATCAAGCCTAAGGTTCCAACCAATCAATTGGGAGCTCATAAGAATAAATAAATTAAAGGCCAAAACCAAGGTTTCAACCCAAAGGTTCAAGGCATGTTCCAAGGGTAACTCAAGGGATAAAGCAAGGCAAATGTACATCATATTCTAACCTTTAGAATCCATACATTTTCCTTCTTAACCCATGAACTATGCAACATTCTTCCCCCGTATTTTCATCCTCGAAAATGAGTAGAAGTATCATATGTGGAGTATTTCCCCATGCACCATGATCTATGTGTTCGAACATCAAGCTTACACTATGCTTTAGGTGGATTTGATCTACATCAAAGGCTATTGCATCGAAAGAATATCCGTTGTAGAGTTCTTTTTTCCTATGCTCATGTGTTGTCTTTTTTGAGAGATTTTCTCATGGTTCATTTACCGTTGTAAAAACCTTGAGATTTACCATGTAAAGGTAGAAATATAGAGCCCAAATCCCACGGATTTGTGGTGGTTGAAGTTGCATTCAAGCAAGCAATCAATGACCTAAAAGTAGATCAAACTAGATCTTCACTTTTCCTAGATTGTAGGGAAGTGAATTGATTCCCTCCAACAACCATTCCCACCTTGATTTGAATTCAAATTTCACTTGTAGAAGTCATGGAACACTCCTAGAGTCTATATAAAGACTTGAAATCACTTGTACATTACATGGAAGCAATATACATAGACTTGTGACCATCATTGTCTTGCTCCTTCAATTCTCTGCATCATCTTCTTCGCCAATAGTGATCTTGTAGAGATTGCTCCTCTTTCTCTAGAGCTGCAAATTGAGGGCAACATGGCTCATTGGAAAGGTATTAGTGTCTAGTTTATGCATATACATTTTCATAGCATTTTATTTAGTAGATTTGGAGAAATCTTAGTTTTTTTGTCTCAGGGTCAATCTCTACGTATTCCTGAAAAATAGGAAGTACCATTGGTGAATGTCGCATTCATTCCTATAGCCCATTTTTCTTATTCCTCAACCCTATTTCTATCAAGCCCATAAAATGATGTTCTCTAATTGTAATCACCCTGGTCACTATGGGCATTTGAAGTTCATTGTCTCTTCCATAGATAATAAGTTTTTTGAGCTAGTCAACCAGCGAACCTATCTGTTTTGTATCGACTCATTCTCCTTGATGCTCCAAAGTAAATAGTGTGTTTCTTTGCACTTATCATATGCTTATAAGGTCTATTTGAGTCCCCATAAGCTCAACAGCTGGTCTTGTGCTGGTTGGCTTGGCCAAACTTCCTCACTTTGAAACACACTTTTCTACCTTCTACAAGCTTCTCCAAGTTCTTTCACTATGCTCTAAGCATGGTCATCCCTCTCTTTTAATTCATTTTGAGCAATGAAATAAGGGCTTCTCTCTACCTTAATCTGAAAGGAAAGGAATCAAATCCTTGCCCAAATCACTTTTCCAAATGTGCATGGATGCTATGTACCTGTGGACTAGTGAAATGGGTGGACTTCTTTGGTGGTCTTTTTCTTTTGGCACTTTCACAAACCTCAAGCTCCATAAAATAATACATTCTAGTAAACTTTTTATTTTCCTAGAAATTTATATTTCTTAGGATTATGTAATAGAGATCTTATCTCTATATTGAAAGGGTTTGATACTAGATTCATCTTCCACTTTCAATAGAAAGGAGAGGAATCTTCAGATGTTCTGAACTTAACTTATTCTTTTATAGTCCTTCTCAAATACAAATATACTTTATTTGTATTTGATAGGAATTAGCTAAAGATATAAACTTAGAAAAGTAATTCTAGTGAGTCAACTGGCAAAACATGCTCAATAAAATGAGGAGAAGTGCTATCCTCTCATTCCTTGGCAACTTAGGTGGACTTATTTCAATCATCCAAGTTTTATTGCAACATAATGTTCAATTATTCCGAATGACAATATACCCAATTCTGAAAGTTCATATCTACAAGTGGATCCCTATCTTGATCATCTTTGGTTTTCCCTAGATTAATTCTTAGAGTAGAATTTAATTCTTTTGGAAGATTTTTGACATTCACGACTTGGATCCAAAGATTTCTTTAGGAATTGGATTTATCTGCTAAGGCATTCTCTTGGGTTTCTACCCCGTTCTTTGTTAGTTGGTTCTTTCCAAGGAGAATGAGTAGTAACAGTGTTTTATCAAGCCATCAAGATACCTTTTAGATCTTCTATCTATTTGGATGGAAAGTGATTCAAGTTTATCTTTAGGTTCCAAGATCTTGCAAGAAAGATACCTCTTTCTAGGCATCATATCTAAGATCTGCTAGAAATTTGATGAGCATTTTTGAATCACTTATTCTCATCACCCAGAAATTACAGATCATTCTATCCTTCAAGGATTTATACTTGAACGTGCTTGACTTTATGCAAGCTCTTTACTTTTGGAGTTTCACTCGGTACACTCCCAAAAATCTTTACCCTCTTACTTATCCAAATTTATTGTACCATAAAAAATTTGGTTATGCATTCTATTAAGAAGAATGCATCTGCTACAAGGATAAAGGATAGCATTTTCAAGGGTAAATTTCATGTTCATTTTATTTACCCTTTTGTTCATACAACCATCTATATTAACTTGGTTAAAGGAGGTACACTTCTACACCTCATAGTGAACCTAAGACCTTAATCTGAATGATTTTATCTATAAGGCTTATCCTAATGTTTCCTATCAGATCTTGAGTCTATTTTCTCTTTGGCTATCAGAGAAAATCCTCAATGGGAGTTAGTTCCCACTATCCCATACCAGTGAGTTCTTTCTCCAATCCATAGAGCAACATCCTTAATGTTTTCACATTTTTTTTTCGTTTTTGTCCTTTTCTATACTCTGATTATTTCCTATGAACATGCATTCCATCTTGGAAATCCTTGGCATTATATTCATGAGACAAAAGAATAAGGTTTCTAAATGTCAATTAATTCAAAGATCTCTTTTGGTTGACCTTTAAACTTTCCTTGCTAAGATTTATCAAAGTATAAAAGGTTCTTGATCCCTTTGACCAATGTACGTGGCTTGCTTATCAAACCGTAAAGGGTTTGATATATTTAACCAAGTTACGTCGCTTGGCTTTCTAATTTAACATGAGATAAGATCAAGTCTTTTCTCCTTTAGATCCCTCTTTTCAATGATATTTACCCATGGTATTCTCATGGGATCTTCAACTCATACCTTCATGAGTTTATATCTTTGCTTAATTCTTCAACATCCTATTGATGTTCTTCAAACCATTAACTATTCTCCTTTTAGGGATCAAGAATTATATGTCACCCTTTTGACTTAAGCAAGTTGCCATGCTTATCGATCCAAAATTTGGATCCATCTTTATCCATTCTCAAATACCCTACTCTGAATATGCTTCAAGTCTTTGCTAATTGTTTGAGATTTAACTCAAACACACTTAGGTACTTGGAAATCCAATGTACTCCTTAACTTTCATGAAAGAGTTAAGGAATATCTTTTTCTCATAACTATCCTATTGATGATACCCCTTTAAGGAGTTTTTGTCCTCCAAAACTATAGGAAATTGATATTCATTTAATTTCCTATCGAAAGGGGAGGTTCATTTATGCTCAATCCTTGATTGAAAAAACACTCAAATAGCCTTGAGCTTAAGCTTCCATTATCCTTAAGTTCAATGTCCCATACCACTGAACGCACCTAAGTGATATTGTAAACCTAGACGTCCCATACCATCTGGTTTACAATCTCACCTTAGTGTAGAAAATTTTAATTCTTACTCAAGGATTACTTACTAAGATGTTTCTGTTCATCTTAGTCTTACCATGGAGACTTTGTTCCTCAAAGTACCACCAAAAGTTTTGTAAGTTGTACCCTTACCAAGTCTTCATTTGTTCTTGATAAGACTTTGAAGACTAAGCCTTCATATAACTATTTATTAAATCCAATGTGATCTTTCTTTATGTCATTTGATAATAAATTAGTATTCTCATACTAGATATAATCTATTAGCATAAGTATGCATCTGTTTCAAATGATGTAGTTAATCGTAGGCTTTGTTACATGGTTATCTCTTTAACCATATTAGTAAAATGCTTCTTACTCATAGAGCACATTTTGGAGAAGAGGTTTTCTAGGGTATCTTACAATCGTTTAGTTTTCTTTTTCTCCAAAAGTACTCCTAAAGAAAATTTTTTAAAGTTCCAAGTAGATCATACCTCTTTTCAATAAAGAAAGAAACTTGTTGGGGAAGAAGTGAACACTTCAAAAGGGTGAAATGGTTCAACAATTTTCTTCATATTATGTCATTTTATGACATTTTCTTCCCTCTTTTTGTGTGATCGTTGTCCTCAATGATCAAATGTTGAAGCTCTTATGAGCTTCTTAACATCATTCATGATTAACCCATGTATGTAGGGTCTCATATAGGCTTTTGATTTCTCTATTTATTCCAAATTCTTATTATCACTATATAAGAAGAGAAACATTGCTTGATTTGTTACCCAATTCCTTGGCCTTGTTGATCACGCATGCAATGGGTATTTATGGAACTTGAGAGTCCATAAGTAAGACTTGAAAGCTTAAAGTTTCTCTATCTTTGATAAATTTTGTTGGCCTTTTGGATTAAGCCAACATATAAAAAGCATAAAAGTTAATGGTTATTGAATCACATATCCTCAATATTCCATTAAACTTTTATGCTTTTGACTTCATAGTTAGAAGTCATTTCCTAAACCTTAAACTCACAGAACTTAATTTCTCTCTCATGTCCCATCAACCCATGGATATGTGATTTAATTCATGGATACATAGTGTATGCCAAAAACATATACATCTTTGTTTTAAGATGCTTAGCATGCATAAGGTTAAAAAATTGAACCCCTCTTTAAAGCATTCATTGAACTCTTTTTTGGAGCTCCATTTTATGAATGAAAGTGAATCCAATATATGCTCATGGTTTTCCATTCATGTTCATTTCATGTTATGATGGACATTCCATGTGTAGTTTCTAACAATATGTTAGGTGATCTACATAATTATCTTTCCATTCAATATTCTTTTGATAAACAATGTTAATGAATCACTTTATGTACCATTCAATGTGCATTAGGATCTCACCTAATTCATTTAAGATGCGTGGTTTCATGCATTGCTTTAGCAAGGAAAACAAAGAAAATAAAGATGAACAAATTGGAAGTTGTACTTACCTCCATCATAGTTTTATCCATCCATTGATCCTCTATAGGAGGAACTTGTTCATTTGGATGATTTGATTTGGAGCTTGCAAGGTTAGGCCATCATATCTTCTAGATCTCCTCCAATGTTTCTTTTTTAGGCATCTTCATACTTACTTGCATCCTCAACAATGTATTTAACCTCGCGTAAACTCTAAAATTGGAGGCTTTCTTGGAGATCTGGACTAGATAATAAGAAGGAATAATAAATCTAAGGAGCAATTGAAACAAGTCTTCTATCTGAAACGTAAGAATTGTTGGAGTTAGACGTCTGCGGAAGCACGCGAACAGCACAAGGAAGAAGAAGAAGCTTGGAGCACAACACACAAGACTGAATGTATTACTAGAGAATGTACAAAGATAAGTAGCCCATTAGGGCAATAGGCGTATATACAAGCCGGGGAAAAAAACCTCCTAAAGAGGGAAAAAAGTGCCCCGGCGGTCCTAGAGTGTTCACACACATCACTACCTAAATATATCAACAAATCCCCCCTGGGAGTGATGCGGTGAACAAGGAGCTGGCACTCATGTATAAGGAAGTGCCGAGCTATGTGGAAATCACTCCACAAAAGGAAGTAAGCCCAAAGCTTTGCGCAAAGCTTCAAACTTCTCCCTAGGCAGAGCCTTCGTGAAAAGGTCTGCAATGTTCTCCTGCGTGGGCACATATGCCAAGCTGATCTCCCCAGCAGAGAACCTCTCCATGACATAGTGATAATGCACCTCAATGTGCTTAGTGCGAGCATGGAACACAGGGTTCCTCGCAACTGCCAATGCGCTCTGACTGTCAGTGAAGATGGTGGTGGCAGAAGACTGGCCAACACCCAAATCAGCCATAAGGCGTTTGAGCCACACACACTCAACAGTCGCTGTGAAAGCTGCCCTATACTCAGCCTCACAACTGGAAGTGGCCACAGTAGGCTGCTTCTTGCTCAACCAAGATATACATGAGCTACCAAGCATGAAGCAAAAACCACTGGTGGACACACGAGTGTCATAGCAACCAGCCCAATCTGAGTCAGAAAAAGCATGCAAATCTGGCGGTAGTGATCCCCCCTTGGGATAAAACAACCCAAGTAGCCGAGTACCACTCAAGTAGCGAAAGATGCGCTTAACCGCTTTCCAATGCGTGACTCCTGGGCAATGCATAAACCTGCTCATCTGTGAGACAGCAAACTGAATATCTGGCCGAGTAATGCATAAGTAAATCAAGCATCCAACAGCCTGCTGATAGAGAACAGCATCAAATGCATCTCCAACATCATGAAGACTCAATCGTAAACATGTCTCCATAGGAGTGGCAATAGGCTTACAGTCATCAAGGCCAAAACGCTGCAATAATGTGTCAATATATTTCGTTTGACACAAAGCCATTCCACCATCAACTTGCATAAACTGAATGCCCAAATAGTGATGCAAATGCCCCAAATCAGACATCTCAAATGAGGCATGCAAATCAGCCTTGAAATCAGCAATATGCTTCTCAAGAGGACCAGTGAGCAGCATGTCGTCTACATAGACAACAATGATCAAAAGCACATCATTAGCACGCTTAACATATAAGGTGCTTTCAGTTGGATTGTTCTCAAAACCATGTGCAATCAGATAGGCATGTATTTTCTCATACCAAGCACGTGGTGCTTGCTTTAAACCATATAACGCCTTCTTTAACCTGCACACCTGGTTTTCATGCCCTTTCTGCACAAAGCCACGGGGCTGAAAAACATACACTTCTTCATGCAAGTCACCATTCAGAAATGTTGTTTTAATGTCCAACTGCTGTACATTCCAACCATGATGGGCTGCAAGTGCACAAATGCTCCGAACAGTAGTCATACGGCATGTAGGTGCAAAGGTCTCATCAAAATCAATGCCTCTTTCCTGTGCATAACCCTTTGCAACAAGCCTAGCCTTATACCTGTCAACTGTACCATCAGGTTTACGCTTCAGCTTGTATACCCACTTAGTGCCAATGGCCTTCTTGCCAGGATGCAAGTCACATAAAGACCATGTACCATTCTTCATTATAGCATCATATTCAGATTGCATAGCAGCCATCCAATTTTCTGAATTTTGTGCTTCATCAAAAGAAACAGGCTCATTCTCATCACAGAGACTAGATGCAGCCATAGCATAGCAATCTGATGCAAAGGAGGTACTATGAGAGCCTGAACGAGTACGATATGACAAAGGTGCATCTAATTTGCTGTCACGCAAAGTTTGCACCAGCCATTTTGGCATAGTTTTTGCCTGTTCAATATCAGCTCTCTCATCAACAAGTGCATCATGCAAATCTGCATCAGAAATGGAATGATCTACATCATCATATGAAACCTGTAAAGGCTGAGAAGTTGCCTCATTAGGACCAGCGCTAGCCTGTCCACCTATAAAAAGAGGCATCAAAGTATCATACATGTCTTTGGAGCTAACAGATGTCTCCTTAGTACATGAAAGCAATGGCTGAATAGCATCTTCCACAAAGACAACATCACGGCTAACCAGAATGCGTTTAGTCTGTGGATGATACAGACGATAGCCTTTACTTTCAGAACTGTACCCAACAAAAATACATTTTACTGCCTTATCATCCAATTTTTTGCGATGTTGTTCAGGCACTAATGCATATGCCAAACAACCAAAAACACGCAGATGAGCAAGAGATGGCTTGCGGTCATGCCAAGCCTCATATGGAGTGATAGACTGCAACGCTTTCGTGGGACATCTGTTCAGTACATATGCTGCACACATGACAGCCTCAAGCTAGAAACTATGTGGTAAAGCCTGACTTTTGACCATGCACCTCGCCATCTCCATGAGTGACCTGTTCTTTCGTTCAGCAACTCCATTCTGTTGAGGTGTATACGACACTGTACACTGGTGTTTTATCCCACGTTCAGCCAGAAATGCATTAAAATCTGAAGACATATATCCCCCCCCCCACGATCAGAACGGAGGGTGCCCATTTTACATGCTGACAAATTTTCAGCCAAAACCAAAAACTGTTTGAAGCACATGAACACTTCGGACTTTGCTTTGAGTGGATATACCCATGCATGCCTGGAAAAATCATCAATGAAAGTCACGAAGTAAAGGTAATTTCCAAAAGAGGGTGTCTGCATAGGACCACAGACATCACTATGTACAAGCTGCAATTTCTGCATAGCCCGAACTGAACCATCTTTTGGAAAGGAAGAACGCTGCATTTTGCCCAGAATACAGCCTTCACAAACATGTTTTCCAGGTGCCTCAAGTTTGGGCAAAGAGGACACCATTTCAGATTTCTGCAGGCGTAACAAACTAGCAAAATTCAGATGACCAAAGCATGCATGCCAAAGCTTTGCATCTGACATAGCCTGAGAATCATTAACTGCACATGCCGAATCATTCACAGATTTTTTATAGTCTATGAGCTTATACAGCCCACGACATAAAATGCTAGAAGCAATAATCACATCGCCATTTGAGAGATAATGGACTGTACACCTGTCATCAACGAATTTCACAACCAAGCCAATCTTGGCTAATGCAGAAACTGATAACAGGTTCTTTTTCATCCCTGGCACAAATAAAGCATCTGACAAAGTGAAAGAACTACCATCAGCAGTAGTCAGAATGATCTTACCAACTCCCATAACAGGATAAGAGGAGTTATTGGTGCATGTGACAGTATTCCCTGTAGGGGCAGGCTCGAGTGAAGAGAAGAAACTGCGCTGCGAGGTAATATGTTTGGTCGCCCCACTGTCAAAGTACCAAACATCTGAGTCTACTGCAGACATGCACTGATCATGAGAAGATGGGTCAAAACTGCAGACAGTAGTAAACGCCCATTCTTCTTCCTGCACAAGATTTGCAGACTCTGTTTTTGGTGTAGAGGCCTCTGCAACAACCATTCCAGCCTCTTTCTTCTTTTCCTCTTTAGCAGCCAGTTTTGGACAGTTCTTTATAATATGATCATTTCCTTTACAGTACTTGCAGAACAATTTCTGCTTTTCTGATTTCTTCTCATCTTTATCCTGGTTCTTCGATTGTGCAGCATTTGCAGATTTCTGCTTACTAGTAGAAGAGCTCCATTTTCCTTTGCCCTTCTCACTAGCCAGGAAAGCTTGATCTACAACACGCATAATGGACCTGTTCTGCCTGGACTGATCTTCCTGCAACAGAACAGAGACTAATTCCTCAAATGACAAGGCATTCGGATTGCCTTTCATCATCAATCGAAGAGTAGAGGCAAAACTCTGATATGAATCAGGAAGGCCATTCAGAACGGTCTACACGAGTGAGCTATCTGGTATAACCTCATCAGCAGAAATCAATTGTTCCTTCAGGTCTTTGATCTTTGTAAGAAAACTATCCATCGAATCACCTTCATTCATGTGCTCACTCTCCAACTGTTTTCGGAGGTAAGCAACACGAGCCTCATTCCTAGCCTGGTACAAAGTGGTAAGTGTATCCCAAGCATCCTTTGCTATTCTACAAGAGCGAATGTGAGGAATAATGGCACGTTTGACAGACAAAGCTATCAATGCATGTGCCTGGGCATCTCTGCCATCCCAACGAATCTGCTCTGCAGTAGGTGCAACAGAAACAGCAACACGAAGAGGAATCTGTGGAATATCATCTTCGACACCATCTTCATCAGCTCCAACACCTGTATTTGCAGTACCTGTCGTTACAGGTGTAAGAGGACGTCTTTCAACACCCTGCACAATGTTCCACAATCCTTTTGCAACCAGTACATGTCGCATCATATAAGCCCATAATGGGTAGTTGGTACCATCCAACTTATCCTCAACAGCCAACATACGGAATACATCACTGCTTTCAGCCATGGCCGGTGACTAAAATACCTTGATGCAGAAAATTGACTGTATCTCAAAAAGTTGAACAGAACTGCCCAGACGAGTTCTGCTAGACCTGTAGCAGACTTCGAGACGCTTAAACTGGCGAACAGAAACTAGTATATACCTTTGGCACAAAAGGACGAAATAGCCTGCACAAGCACTGCGATAGTGCGTTCGGAGGTCGAAACGAGCTCAGATCGCGATTTCGGCACCACACAGCAAAGCTATTTTGATCTCGGAAACACCCTGAGTATGCTCACCAAATTTTGTGCGAATCTAAGACTGCAAACGGAGGAGTGTCGACGGCGCCCTAGAAGAAGCAACGACCTGCTCTGATACCAATTGTTGGAGTTAGACGTCTGCGGAAGCACGCGAACAGCACAAGGAAGAAGAAGAAGCTTGGAGCACAACACACAAGAATGAATGTATTACTAGAGAATGTACAAAGATAAGTAGCCCATTAGGGCAATAGGCGTATATACAAGCCGGGGGAAAAAAACCTCCTAAAGAGGGAAAAAAGTGCCCCGGCGGTCCTAGAGTGTTCACACACATCACTACCTAAATATATCAACAAGAATGTGAGCCATATTGTTGTAAATTGTGATTTGAATCAGCTCTATTATACCATTTTGTGTATGTACCACCCATTCTAGTGACACTTTTTCATATAAAGAAAAAAACAAAATCCATTAGCAATAAATGCAATTGTAGAGTAACTAGGAGAACCCTCGACTAACTATGACCCACCTCATATATGCAACACTTCATACCTTACATACCCCCCCCCCCCCCCCGTTTTATTACAAAATCAAGTGAATTACATTTTGGCATGCTAGAATCAAGGAACTTTAAACTCCAATAACATAGGAATGCAGATGCAAAGCCATTATTTTCGTGAATTCGGACACATTCAAGGGCTCTACAAGGTTACACATGAATTCATAATGTCACTGATGCAAAAGCTACCACTCTGCAAACGTGATGAGGACATGTTCTATAACTAGCAAGAGAGGTATTTGAACTAGGTTTCAAAGAAGAATGATGGATGGTGGAAAAACGTACAAAGTGGGCTCACGTAGAAGCTCCAATCTTTCCTTCACATAACAGAGTCAGTGAACCTATACCTAATGTACCATGTAACACCATACCAACATTGAAACCTAGTAAAGATACACTAGCAAAAGAGTCTGCAAATAGTATGCCATGAGATATCCACACGCCAACACCTATCACCTTGCCATCAGATCAATTATTCCCTTTAGTTCTGTTGATATATTTAGGTAGTGATGTGTGTGAACACTCTAGGACCGCCGGGGCACTTTTTTCCCTCTTTAGGAGGTTTTTTTCCCCCGGCTTGTATATACGCCTATTGCCCTAATGGGCTACTTATCTTTGTACATTCTCTAGTAATATATTCAGTCTTGTGTGTTGTGCTCCAAGCTTCTTCTTCTTCCTTGTGCTGTTCGCGTGCTTCCGCAGACGTCTAAATCCAACAATTGGTATCAGAGCAGGTCGTTGCTTCTTCTAGGGCGCCGTCGACACTCCTCCATTTGCAGTCTCAGATTCGCACAAAATTTGGTGAGCATACTCAGGGTGTTTCCGAGATCAAAACAGCTTTGCTATGTGGTGCCGAAATCGCGATCTGAGCTCGTTTCGGCCTCCGAACGCACTATCGTAGTGCTTGTGCAGGCTATTTCGTCCTTTTGTGTCAAAGGTATATACCAGTTTCTGTTCGCCAGTTTAAGCGTCTCGAAGTCTGCTACAGGTCTAGCAGAACTCGTCTGGGCAGTTCTGTTCAACTTTTTGAGATACAGTCAATTTTCTACATCAAGGTATTTTAGTCACCGGCCATGGCTGAAAGCAGTGATGTATTCCGTATGTTGGCTGTTGAGGATAAGTTGGATGGTACCAACTACCCATTATGGGCTTATATGATGCGACATGTACTGGTTGCAAAAGGATTGTGGAACATTGTGCAGGGTGTTGAAAGACGTCCTGTTACACCTGTAACGACAAGTACTGCAAATACAGGTGTTGGAGCTGATGAAGATGGTGTCGAAGATGATATTCCGCAGATTCCTATTCGTGCTGCTGTTTCTGTTGCACCTACTGCAGAGCAGATTCGTTGGGATGGCAGAGATGCCCAGGCACATGCATTGATAGCTTTGTCTGTCAAACGTGCCATTATTCCTCACATTCGCTCTTGCAGAACAGCAAAGGATGCTTGGGATACACTTACCACTTTGTACCAGGCTAGAAATGAGGCTCGTGTTGCTTACCTCCGAAAACAGTTGGAGAGTGAGCACATGAATGAAGGTGATTCGATGGACAATTTTCTTACAAAGATCAAAGACCTGAAGGAACAATTGATTTCTGCTGATGAGGTTATACCAGATAGCTCACTTGTGCAGACCGTTCTGAATGGCCTTCCTGATTCATATCAGAGTTTTGCCTCTACTCTTCGATTGATGATGAAAGGCAATCCTAATGCCTTGTCATTTGAGGAATTAGTCTCTGTTCTGTTGCAGGAAGATCAGTCCAGGCAGAACAGGTCCATTATGCGTGTTGCAGATCAAGCTTTCCTGGCTAGTCAGAAGGGCAAAGGAAAATGGAGCTCTTCTACTAGTAAGCAAAAATCTGCAAATGCTGCACAATCAAAGAACCAGGATAAAGATGAGAAGAAATCAGAAAAGCAAAAATTATTCTGCAAGTACTGTAAAGGAAATGATCATATTATAAAGAACTGTCCAAAACTGGCTGCTAAAGAGGCAAAGAAGAAAGAGGCTGGAATGGTTGTTGCAGAGGCCTCTACACCAAAAACAGATTCTGCAAATCTTGTGCAGGAAGAAGAATGGGCGTTTACTACTGTCTGCAGTTTTGACCCATCTTCTCATGATCAGTGCATGTCTGCAGTAGACTCAGATGTTTGGTACTTTGACAGTGGGGCGACCAAACATATTACCTCGCAGCGCAGTTTCTTCTCTTCACTCGAGCCTGCCCCTACAAGGAATACTGTCACATGCGCCAATAACTCCTCTTATCCTGTTATGGGAGTTGGTAAGATCATTCTGACTACTGCTGATGGTAGTTCTTTCACTTTGTCAGATGCTTTATTTGTGCGAGGGATAAAAAATAACCTGTTATCAGTTTCTGCATTAGCCAAGATTGGCTTGGTTGTGAAATTCGTTGATGACAGGTGTACGGTCCATGATCTCTCAAATGGCGATGTGATTATTGCTTCTGGCATTTTATCTCGTGGGCTGTATAAGCTCATAGACTATGAAAGATCTGTGAATGATTCGGCATGTGCAGTTCATGATTCTCAGGCTATGTCAGATGCAAAGCTTTGGCATGCACGCTTTGGTCATCTGAATTTTGCTAGTTTGTTACGCCTGTAGAAATCTGAAATGGTGTCCTCTTTGCCCAAACTTGAGGCACCTGGAAAACATGTTTGTGAAGGCTGTATTTTGGGCAAAATGCAGCGTTCTTCCTTTCCAAATGATGGTTCAGTTCGGGCTATGCAGAAATTGCAGCTTGTACATAGTGATGTCTGTGGTTCTATGCAGACACCCTCTTTTGGAAATTACCTTTACTTCGTGACTTTCATTGATGATTTTTCCAGGCATGCATGGGTATATCCACTCAAACCAAAGTCCGAAGTGTTCATGTGCTTCAAACAGTTTTTGGTTTTGGCTGAAAATCTGTCAGCATGTAAAATGGGCACCCTCCGTTCTGATCGAGGGGGGGAATATATGTCTTCAGATTTTAATGCATTTCTGGCTGAACGTGGGATAAAACACCAGTGTAGAGTACCGTATACACCTCAACAGAATGGAGTTGCTGAACGAAAGAACAGGTCACTCATGGAGATGGCGAGGTGCATGGTCAAAAGTCAGGCTTTACCACATAGTTTCTGGCTTGAGGCTGTCATGTGTGCAGCATATGTACTGAACAGGTGTCCCACCAAAGCGTTGCAGTCTATCACTCCATATGAGGCTTGGCATGAACGCAAGCCATCTGTTTCTCATCTGCGTGTTTTTGGTTGTTTGGCATATGCATTAGTGCCTGAACAACATCGCAGAAAATTGGATGATAAGGCAGTAAAATGTATTTTTGTTGGGTACAGTTCTGAAAGCAAAGGCTATCGTCTGTATCATCCACAGACTAGACGCATTCTGGTTAGCCGTGATGTTGTCTTTGTGGAAGATGCTATTCAGCCATTGCTTTCATGTACTAAGGAGACATCTGTTAGCTCCAAAGACATGTATGATACTTTGATGCCTCTTTTTACAGGTGGACAGGCTAGCGCTGGTCCTAATGAGGCAACTTCTTAGCCTTTGCAGGTTTCATATGATGATGCAGATCATTCCATTTCTGATGCAGATTTACATGATGCACTTGTTGATGAGAGAGCTGATATTGAACAGGCAAAAACTATGCCAAAATGGCTGGTGCAGACTTTGCGTGACAGCAAATTAGATGCACCTTTGTCATATCGTACTCGTTCAGGCTCTCATAGTACCTCCTTTGCATCATATTGCTATGCTATGGCTGCATCTAGTCTCTATGATGAGAATGAGCCTGTTTCGTTTGATGAAGCACAAAATTCAGAAAATTGGATGGCTGCTATGCAATCTGAATATGATGCTATAATGAAGAATGGTACATGGTCTTTATGTGACTTGCCTCCTGGCAAGAAGGCCATTGGCACTAAGTGGGTATACAAGCTGAAGCGTAAACCTGATGGTACAGTTGACAGGTATAAGGCTAGGCTTGTTGCAAAGGGTTATGCGCAGGAAAGAGGCATTGATTTTGATGAGACCTTTGCACCTACATGCCGTATGACTACTGTTCGGAGCATTTGTGCACTTGCAGCCCATCATGGTTGGAATGTTCATCAGTTGGACATTAAAACAACATTTCTGAATGGTGACTTGCATGAAGAAGTGTATGTTTTTCAGCCCCGTGGCTTTGTGCAGAAAGGGCATGAAAACCAGGTGTGCAGGTTAAAGAAGGCGTTATATGGTTTAAAGCAAGCACCACGTGCTTGGTATGAGAAAATACATGCCTATCTGATTGCACATGGTTTTGAGAACAGTCCAACTGAAAGCACCTTATATGTTAAGCGTGCTAATGATGTGCTTTTGATCATTGTTGTCTATGTAGACGACATGCTGCTCACTGGTCCTCTTGAGAAGCATATTGCTGATTTCAAGGCTGATTTGCATGCCTCATTTGAGATGTCTGATTTGGGGCATTTGCATCACTATTTGGGCATTCAGTTTATGCAAGTTGATGGTGGAATGGCTTTGTGTCAAACGAAATATATTGACACATTATTGCAGCGTTTTGGCCTTGAAGACTGTAAGCCTATTGCCACTCCTATGGAGACAGGTTTACGATTGAGTCTTCATGATGCTGGAGATGCATTTGATGCTGTTCTCTATCAGCAGGCTGTTGGATGCTTGATTTACTTATGCATTACTCGGCCAGATATTCAGTTTGCTGTCTCACAGATGAGCAGGTTTATGCATTGCCCAGGAGTCACGCATTGGAAAGCGGTTAAGCGCATCTTTTGCTACTTGAGTGGTACTTGGCTACTTGGGTTGTTTTATCCCAAGGGGGGATCACTACCGCCAGATTTGCATGCTTTTTCTGACTCAGATTGGGCTGGTTGCTATGACACTCGTGTGTCCACCAGTGGTTTTTGCTTCATGCTTGGTAGCTCATGTATATCTTGGTTGAGCAAGAAGCAGCCTACTGTGGCCACTTCCAGTTGTGAGGCTGAGTATAGGGTAGCTTTCACAGCGACTGTTGAGTGTGTGTGGCTCAGACGCCTTATGGCTGATTTGGGTGTTGGCCAGTCTTCTGCCACCACCATCTTCACTAACAGTCAGAGCGCATTGGCAGTTGCGAGGAACCCTGTGTTCCATGCTCGCACTAAGCACATTGAGGTGCATTATCACTATGTCAGGGAGAGGTTCTCTGCTGGGGAGATCAGCTTGGCATATGTGCCCACGCAGGAGAACATTGCAGACCTTTTCACGAAGGCTCTGCCTAGGGAGAAGTTTGAAGCTTTCTGCAAAGCTTTGGGCTTACTTCCTTTTGTGGAGTGATTTCCACATAGCTCGGCACTTCCTTATACATGAGTGCCAGCTCCTTGTTCACCGCATCACTCCCAGGGGGGATTTGTTGATATATTTAGGTAGTGATGTGTGTGAACACTCTAGGACCGCCGGGGCACTTTTTTCCCTCTTTAGGAGGTTTTTTTCCCCCGGCTTGTATATACGCCTATTGCCCTAATGGGCTACTTATCTTTGTACATTCTCTAGTAATATATTCAGTCTTGTGTGTTGTGCTCCAAGCTTCTTCTTCTTCCTTGTGTTGTTCGCGTGCTTCCGCAGACGTCTAACTCCAACAAGTTCATCAATTTTGGTAGCAATTTGAGTAGGATGTAGGAGTTGAAGAGGTTGGGGCACCATCTACACCAACTATCCATCCAGAACCAATTACAACTTTTCATCATGTTCTCCCTTCAATTGTTGTGTGGCATAAGAATCAACGTATATCTAAGGTTCTAATTTATGTTGATTTGGGAGTGAATATAGCGATGGGGGAATCGTATAAGGAATTCGGGTGGAATAACATCAAACCTATTAAGTTCTTTTTACAAATAGCTGATGAGTCTCAAGTGCATCTAGTGGAACTTTTCCATAATATTCCCATTACACCAAAAGTGGCTATATTCCATATGACCTTTGTTGTTCTCAATCTGCCCAAATCAAGCCTTGATTATAATTTGTTGTTTGGTAGAACATGGCTAAAATAAGTCAAAGTGCTGCAAGATTGGTCATCCCATAAATTAATCTTTAAACTTTATCACTATAAGTACATCATCCCTCTTGATGGGTTCACACCCTCTGAAATCCATGCTGGCCCTTATGTGGTGGAACCTTTAAACACGCTAGAGGCCGTTTCCAATGATGAAAAAACAACCTTCATCATGGCCAATCAAGACTTAGTCTTGCTCAACAATGTTGTTTTACAACATGTACTAGATCAATAGTCTCCAGTATCATGTGTTGTTCACTTGAGTGTTTTGGAAGTAGATGAGTTTCTTGATGACGTAGGGGGATTATCTTATTTCAACCCCAAATTATGCAATGGAGTTGAGGATCCCGTAGGCCCATAATCTTAGGTATCAAAAGATCAACTAATAACTCTTCATCTCATTGATGAGATAAATTTCTAGCTTGTTAAAAGTAATGTCAGCGTGGAAGACCCTTCTCATATGAATGTATTGATCCTTTTGAAGGATTTTACCAATGTCTTTATCATGGAATATCAAGGACATGAATGGATTGGATCCACATATTTATCAGCACTAAGCATTACTTAAATCGGATGCCTATCTGTTGAAGCATCAGAGTTACACGATGAATCCTAACTATGTTAAGTAGGTTAAGCAAGAGATTGACCTTCTACTATGTGTAAGGTTCATTGTTCCTACCGAACATGTTACGTGGATGTCTCCTATTGTGATTTTGCCCCACAAAATAATGCAAGTGGGAATCTGTGTGGATTACCAAAAGCTGAATGTGGCTACTATACATGATCCTTTTCTAGTACGCTTCCTAGAAAACATGTTGGATGAAGTAGCGAGCAATCAAAATTAATCATTTCTAGATGGTTACAATGGATATAATCAAGTTTGTATGGCTAAGCAAGATATACCTAAGATGGATTTTAGCACGAATTGGGGAGTTTACACTTGTACAATTATGTGCTTTGGCTTAAGGAATGCCCCTAGTACTTTCTAGAGGTGCATGCAAGATATTCTTTGTCCTTTTTTTACTAGCTTCATGTGATTGTTCTTTGACGATTTTTTGGTATCTGGTGATAAAGTGGATCACTTGTGGCAGTTACGGCTCTATTTCTTTAAACAAAGAGACTATCTATTATGCCTAAACTTTACTAAATCCATTTTAGGGTGTCCTACGATAAGCTTTTGGGACACATTATTTCTTGCCAAGGCATACAAGACAAAGTTCAAGTAGTCATGGCTTCTCCACCATCGAAATCAACAAAAGAGGTTCTTAGATTTCTCAACCAAATTTTATGACATAGTTGTCACCTTCGTTGGCTTGCACACCTCACTATCCCCCTTACGTGTTTAACCATGGTTGCACCTTCTAATTTTCAATGGAAAATAGAATACCAAACAAGTTCTCTTAGATTGAAACAATTACTAACACAAGCATATATTCTCTAAGCACCATAATGGGACGTTCCTTTCCATGTTTTTTGTGGAATTGTCTAATATAGACATTGGTAGTGTTTTGATACATATGAAGGATAAGTGGTATGATCTTGTGTATTATGCTAGTGCATGATTAGCAGCAATTGACAAAAATTATTTAGTAGCCAAAGAGGAATGCTTAAGGCATGATTTGCTCTATTAATAAACTTTGGTACTATCTCTTAGGCCAAAACTTTATAGTCCATGTTGACCAATCAATCATGTCTTATCTTGTAGTGATGTATTTTGATACATGCCTTAGCAAAATCGAATTGTTGAAAGGAAAAATAGACATCACATAAATTGCAAGATGCATGCCCATTAAGATGAAGCATCCACTAAACTATTGGGTTGAAGCAGCTACTACGGTTGTTTATTTGATGAACAAGTGCATAAGAGCTGGAGTGCATAATTTAACTCTCTAAGAGGTTTATTCTGATAAGAAACTTGACCTTACACATCTCAAATTTTTTGGATGTGTGTGTTATGTTCACATTCCTCAAGAACTAAGGACAAAGATGGAGCCAAAGTCAGAAAAATGTATTTTCATTGGATATTCACTGGAGCAAAATGGATATAGGTGCTACAATCTGGTGACAAAGGACCTACAAGTCTCACAAGATGTGGTATCTGATGAGCTAAGACCATGGTAGACAAAGGGAAAGAGAAGATTCTTGACGACGATTATGAAGATGATTATGAAGATGATGGAGGTGTTGTCTAAGAAGAATTTCAACAAACAAGCATTCAAACGTGAGGTCCGTATGCTTCTACATCACATGGAGAAAGCTCAACATGGAAAGGAAGAATAAGGAGTCATTCATCATCACCAACATCAGGTTATGGAAGATTTGAAGCTGAATGTGCTGCCCAAAATAGTGATTCAAATGCAACTAAAGAAGAGTATGAAGAGGTGATTACACCAAAGGGAAAGTTGAACTAGTTGAAGAAGCAATATTCAAAAGGAAATATAAGGAGGTCTTTAAGAGCAAGGTATTCAATTCAAAGGCTGAGCTATGATAGTTTTATTGCAAACCATTTTGCATATATGACAGAAGTGGTCAAAGACAAAGAACTCGATGCATATGAAGAAGCATGCACACAAAACGAATGGCAGCAAGCTATGCAAGAAGAGATAAAAGCTCTCAAGGATAATCACATATGGGAGCTAGTTCCAAAGGCTAAAGGTATGAAGATTGTTCCAAATAAATGGGTGTTTAAAATAAAGAGAAATATTGATGACTCTCTAGCTAGGCATAAAGCTAGACTAGTAGCAAAAGGATTCAAGCAGACTCACGACATCGACTATCAAGAGACTTTCAGCCCGGTTGCAAAGATGGGAACAATTAGAACCTAGATTGTAGGCAAGGAGATGGCCATTGTACCAAGTTGACATAAAAAATGTTTTTCTCAATGGAGAACTTTGTTAGTTGGCCGCTGTGGTCAGGATTTGGATTCATGATTGATAGTCAAGCAGGGAACACCATCTTATAGCTCTGCTAAAGGTACACTAAAATCAAATGAAATTGTTAAAGATGCTAACTTTCCTGATTGCAATGGCAAGATGGAAGCTACTCATTGGAAGGAATTAAGGTGATAAGATGTTGAAGTCAAATCAAACATATAAAGAATCTAATAGACTCTGGTGATTTCTATCCTTTATATATAGCTTTTATCATGTATGAGTGCTTGAGATCATTGTTTGCAATACATTGGTGATAAGAAGCATGGATTGCTTCTCTTTACATATTTCTTGTATTTGCAAGAGCATTTGCACATGTGTATATCCAAGTGTATGCTCGCAAATTTCCATGCACCCATGTGAATGCATCCATGAGTACGTGTGTATGTATATGTTCATATATGTGCACATGCGTGTTTCACGTATATGCTTAAATGTGTAAGTGCATGAGTAATAGTCCATTTAAAAATGAATACATGTATGTGTGAATTCATGTGTAATAATTTGTGTACATATGTGTGTTAGTATATATGAATTTATGTATGTGCACAAGTATGTATGTGTATTTTTTCGTGATGCTGACAGATATCAACAGAGAGAGGGTCTGCGATTTCGAGCTCCATGCCTACAGTTTGCTCGGAATGATACTAGATTTACCACACGCCAGGCCCGTGTGTGCAGATCTTGGCATATCCTAATTGAAAGGGCTCTAGAGGCATATGACGGGAGGAAAAAGGGGAAGTTCCCATATCGGGTGGAAGAAGGAAAAAAAGGATAGCACGTGGATTTTGGGTTCTTCGTTACACCATCTAGCAAAGCACGTGAAAGACAGCAGCTCCGGCAGTTTTTAAGGAATACTCCAGATGCATTTTAGGGGAACGGAAAATGGTCTCTTGAGGAGGCAGCAAAGCTATGTTGCAGTCGCATCTAAAGGATTACTGGTCTTGATTGTCCTTCCACACCACAGGGATCGATTTTTATCATTGTAAAACTTAACATGACAATGTTTTCGAAGCTACGGGACGACATAGGGTTTGCTTATGCTCTTGCCATAGAGGAATCTATCATTGTACTGCCAAGTTTTCAAACTTCATTCATTTCTACCATAGCTTCAAACTGCTAGGAGGTGTGGATACACTATGTCGGGCTCGAAGAGGATTTAGCAGAACTCAAAGAAATCAGATCAGGTGGGATGTTACAATTATGAAATACGAACATCAATTTGATGAGGAATCTTTCCATGAAAACCATGGTAATCAGTTGTCTCTAGCATGATGTATTCCATGCATAAACGT
The DNA here is from genome assembly GCA_020310875.1 of Ceratopteris richardii. NCBI lineage: Eukaryota > Viridiplantae > Streptophyta > Polypodiopsida > Polypodiales > Pteridaceae > Ceratopteris > Ceratopteris richardii. The sequence goes on along the minus strand of CM035417.1, from coordinate 107,255,394 downwards.
GCGCAACAAATGCTGAAGAAAGTTGAAGACTTAGAGTAGAAGCCTGCGTGCCAGTTTGGGTAAAAGACTACAGAAGGGAGGGTATTCAATCGGAGGGGAGGAGTTCTTCAACAGGGGAAAAACAAAGGTTCAGGGGGTCTTCTGTTTCTTCATTTTTGACGACTTCAGTTCCAGGTGGCTGTGAGGTATACTCTCTCTAGATTGGCTATTCCTCAAAGGTATTGTTGGCTGGGCACAAATCAGAAAGGAAAGAGTCGCCTGCTGTGGTACGGGTGGCTAGAAGATTGACCATCAGAAACAGTCTAGAAGGGAACACGGTAGTGCTGACCGCCATCATAGAGGAGAAACAGAAGAAGGATTGCGCATCATGTAAGTCCAACAACTTTCAGTTTTTTTTTGTGAATTCCTCCGAGGCCGGGTGGTTTTACAAAGGTATTATTTGTATCGATCTCCCAGTTGAAAGCAAAGCCTGTGTTGCATCGCTGTGATGACAGGAAGGAGCTGCCAATTGTCCATATATGTGCCTTGAGTTTCTATCATTCCATCGTTTGAAATAATCACATAGAATCTACAACGTTTTGTTTTGACACATTTGTCTGCATAAATTTCTGCATTTAATCATGTTCGAATTAGTTCACCATACCATGTCTCTTTCATATGAGAATAGCCTCTTCGAATGTTTGTTGCAACACTGATGTCCAGATTTCTATAATGTATGACACACTAACTCTATTAGCTATAATGAAGTCGTATGCTATATGACCTCCGTAAGATATTTATCGAAAAGGAAACTCCGCTGTGGTGGGAAATTCTTTTTCAATCTCTTTGTTTTATTATACAGGTAAAAAGAGGGAAATTAATTGGAGGGATGGTATTAAAACTGTACTTTGATGTCAAAGTTTTGTGAGCACCCTTCCTTAATTTTGATGCATACTGGGAAATGAAAACTGGATGCTATCATCCTTGCATATGTTTCTGGCATTTTAACATAGTACAAGAAGAAAATTTAACAATTGTAGGAAGAAGTCATGCTACTCAGAGAGATTAAAGGAACAGATTCACGCAAAGAGTTTTCCATCAAAGGCATGAAAGAGTTACTGTTTATATACGACTGTGGTGTTTGCTCATCGTGGCACCTTCTATGAGAAGTTCTATCTTCTACGAAGTAATGCATGAACTTGAATGGCACTTGCATCTGATGTAAACATTGTGGACCGCATCAATCACTGAGTCAAACGAAATTATAACTTTCTGCTATTATCATACACTTGATGTTTTCGATGTCGATAGATATTCATAGTTTATGGGTTGGCTTATTATAATTTCTGATTTTGTTGTGCGCAAAAATTACGATTGAATTGAAAAATAGATACATATTGAAGACAGTTCAAGGTACGTGTTCAAATTTGTTGCGATTGAATTTAAAGCTGGAAGTTTTGGAGCTCTAAAAAATTGATTGTCTGTTAATCTGCTCTCTCAGAAATTTGTTCAGAAATTTATTGTGCTCACCAGTTGCTTCGATTTCAATAGTAAGAGAGGTACAAATGAATGACAATGAAGAAATACAAAGTTCTAGTGTGTTTTTGACTGAATATAAACATTGTTCATATTTCGATAAGTGCTACTGAAGCTACTTTATGGATAGTAAAACTACAGTATCTCAATAGGATGTGTAAATGTGCTATTATTTCATATCATGAATAACATACACTTTCTTGGATCTTCCGAATGTGTTACGATACACACCTTCCAGGTGTGCTAAGCAATCACTCGATGCAGATAATAAAAGATAGAGCTTGTCTAAATCATTCAGATTATATGCTCTTGTCATGCCTAATAGAAGAAATATCTGAACTCGCTTTGGTATTTCTGGAGCGACTAATTATATTATCCTTTCATCACCATCTGCTTTTTAATCGCATGCAGTTACTTACGTTATTCATGCATCACCATCTACTTTTTAATTGCATGCAGTTATTTATTCTAAGTGAAAGATAGCACTCTTACTGTCCGAAGTCCTAAGCTGTTAGGTGAAATTAATGGGAAATTACACCGGTGGGTCAACATGTGAGGGGTTAAAAGTCCCAGAGATGGAGTATTGAAATGGAAGCGTAATATCTTTCATCTACACATCAGAACTATTACAAATACCTTTGTCAGAGCATAGACTTTAAATTCTGTGAGTGCATCGTGAATCTACTCTTCATAAAAGATTTATGTTGAATTGTTTCATGCGAACGCATCACATCGTCGGTATTCTTTTTATGACACTTGAGGGTAGAAAGTGAAATCTAAAACATTTTGTGCCTTCTATTTGATTGAATCACATTACTTGAAGTATCACCAGGTATACTAGATTCACTTTCAATCTCCGCCATAACAAATAAATCAGTTATAGAAGTGGTGCAAATGTTGAGATTCATCTTGTGAACCTTGATATGATGAGATCAAACCCAAATCTCACAGGTGCTACATTTTTGTTTTTCGTTTATATATATAAACTAAGTTTGCTTCAGAATCCGGCTTCCCACCTTAACATTAGGATTTAAAGACTGTTATGGACTGAGCTCAATATTACCTTAATACATGGAGAGATTGACAAAGAGAAATAATGTGAGGGAAAATATGTAACTCTAATAAGAATAGAAAAAAGTCTCATGACTCTCGGAATAAATTCTTTACTGTCTTTACGTCCCAAAAATAAAACATAACTCATTGCAATATACAGAAAGCACTTCAATAGCCGGAAAAATGGATCAATGGTACTATACTCTCGCTTATAATATTAGTTGATTCAAACATGTATTGGAGTGTACTCCCTAATTGAACTAAAAGTTCTATCAATAGAAAGATCTTCGCATTACTCCACCCTCCTTTCCATGAACCCCGACGACATACCTGGTGAACCCGACGTGAAAGGAGGGGGTGAGTGAGTTATAGAGCCACAAAGATTAGCATAATCAAAATGGAAGAGATCCTAGCTCAATTCCTACGCTTTCAAGAAGAGGATAGGCGTCAAAAAGCCATCCAATCACTTCATGAACGCCTAGTCAATCGGTGTGGCTTTTTCGATGGAAAGAATGTCTCAAAGTTCTGCAAAGAATATGAACTCGAGGCCAAATATCTAGGTGTTGGATTAAGTCCGATGACGGAAAAAGAATTATGTGAAAACTTTATCTATGTGTCGGGATATGACATGCGAGACCAAATAATGCGAATAAATCAAACGACATGGTCCCAATACAAAGCGACACTCCTCAAGCAGTTTATGCTAGAGGATCTTGATAAAGTAACTCGTAGATCTTTCCTGAGGTGGGTTCATATACCCAAAGAGCAGCCGATTCTCGAGATCAAAGAAGAGTTTGAGCGACAATATGATGATCTTTCTGAGCACGATAAGAGGTGCATAAGTCATGAAAGGGTGTCATTGTTTCTTCGAACAATCGATGTTAAAGCCAGAGAGGAGTTAATTCCACTTCTACAAGATATAGACTCCGACTCAGGGCTCACAGAGGATTGGACGCTTGTCCATGAAGCTGTGATGAGATATGTGAAGAAACAACAAACAATAGAAAAATTTTTAAATGATTGGCAAGCTGACATTTATGCAAATGAAGAAGATACACAAATTCCATGCATTTTAGAGACTAAAAATAATTTGCAAATCTATAGAATAATAGAAAACCCAGTTGGACATAAAGAATATATGCATGGAATACACGTACATGCTTATGAAGGGGATCACTATAAAGAACCTATAAACATAAGTGATGCAATCTCTGAGGATTCAAGGTACCAAGAGCCTGTAGATACTTTGATCACATCTACAAATACTGTATATGCACAAACCCCAAAGATGGGAGGAGCAAAGGAATATAAGGAAGCTAAACAAAACAAAATCAAACCAATATCAAACATACAACAAAATAAAAATAAACAAAACACACCAAGAAACCAAAATGAGGCTTCCTATAATCTGATAGACTCCTCGCTTCTAAGGGATGATAATCAAACAAACAAAGAGGCAAGATATGATAATAACCAAGATTTAAAGATATCTACCGGAAGTCGAGGTAATCAGAAAGAGATTGCAAATAAAATAACTCAAAATAATCCAGTGAATCCATGTGAGTATCAAGCACAAGATGATTTCTTAAATGACGAAACCAAGAGTGAAATATCTCTTGAAGCATATGATTCAAATATGAATCATGGCCAAATGACTAATTTGTATGAAGAGAATGCAAGGGAGCATGATGCTAATCAGGAGGGCATGCAAATTATGAGTCCTCTAAAGAATGGTATGTATGCCGATGGTGAAAAGCATGATGCTAAGCCTACTGATTGTTTAGATCAAGATCAAGAATGTGAAAAACTCTTGAGTGATACCACATTAAATGAGTCGTTAGAGGTACAAGAGAGTGATCTGAATTATAGGTGTAAGAATGAGTTGTTGATTGAGCTTCAATATAATGATATGTATGTGAATGATATTGTACTCCATGAAGAAGGACATATGAATGATCATGAGCGCGATGAGGATACTCCACTGATTACTCCTCTTTACATTGATATGTATGTTAAGAATGATCATGTTGAGTTGAGTTCATGTATCAAAGAAATCAAGTATGAAGTGGAAGAAACAACGTTTAATGAGATGTATGATAAATATGATGTGTGCATAGCATCAAAGAATATTGAATGTGAAACCGTTGAGTCAAATATTTGCATTGATGAAGCTAGATATAAATGTTACCAGATGGATGAAGTTTCAATTGACTCAAGCGTCTATGATGAGATATTCAGGTATGAAGTATTTGAGCAAGATTCAATGATAAAAGAAATGTATGAGGAGTGTGGCAAAAACACATCCTCTAAAGATAATAAACAAGAAATAATTGAGATAGATAAAGAATCTGATGATGGCATCTTGAATAGGAAAACTGATTTGACATCAAATTACATGTATATCTTTGAAAAGGATCAGGAGAATATAGATGAATGTAGATTTTCCAATGAATCTTACTTGGAGAAGCAAGAATTTAGTGATTTAGATGATCAAGATTTTCTTGATTGTGATGATATTGAGTTTCTTCATGATAATGGGCAAATGAATCTGGAAAAAGACGAAGATGAGGAGTTCTTGGAGAGATTAGAGATAGAAGCAGATTCTATAATTTGTAGCACTCAAGTAAGGAGGGATTATGATAGACTGAATCATGAAAATGAACATAATTTGCAGTCAAAGAATGATGAACCTTCCTATTCAGAGTATAAATCTTATGAGTGTATTCAAAACCTTAATTGCAATGAAGAAGAAAGATTGGATAATCATAATGGAAATGATGAAATCCTTTTAAATTATTTCATTCCTAAAATGGATCAAAACATATGCATGATGGATTTGTTTGATGATGTTTTAAACACTCCAAATTTCAAAAATCTATATACATATGCTCATTTATCGTGTGCATCTTCATATGATGCATTGGAGGGAGTTGTGAATAAAGGCAACTATGCTCAAATAATTGAATCATGGATGTTTGAATTTTCAAAAAGCTATGTATGCCAGTCAAGCCTACAAGGAATGGACGAGCAAATGAAATGGCTTGTCCACATATCTAACTTGTTTAAGAATGCTACCTTGATTAATGCAGTTCAGAGATGGCTTCTTTTCAAGCACAGTTTCTTTGGTGAGTATGTTTTAAAGAAGGTGAGATTGAAGGAAGAATTTTTTTTCAATAAAATTCCATAAAGCTTAAAGGAATGTTTTTGTAAATAGGAATGTATATATCTTATGTTTTTGCTTTGATTTGAAGAAAGACGCAGGAATCAAATCAATACATTGAAGATAGCGACTCAGAATGAAACAAGAAGAGGAGGTTGGATGCGACAAGCTCAAGCGGCTTCCGACTTCATACTGGTGAGATGTTATCACTTCAGTTTTTTCTTCTCTCTTGTATATGTGTATATAAAAAGACTGCATGATTAAGCATATAATGCATATAGAAACGTATAAATAAGAAAAATTAAGTAGAAATATATATCTTGTGCCACTAATTAGATTACTTATAATGTATAAGGGCCAGGATTATATGAGTAAGGTTAGAGGATGGACTAGAACTTTCGAAAGCAAGACCTAGGAAGGTGAAGGGAAGACCTAGACTAAGTATCTGTATATAGTAGTGTTTACAAATACTTGATGAGTGAGACACTTTGACTTCTACTCTTGATCTCTCATCTGGCCTGATCTTCAGACAAATTATATCTTGAGAAAAGAATTCTTATACCAGCCAGCTTTTTATATGTATGTGTATGTGTTGTTGGGTGCTGCGATGAGCTAGTAGGCGGGTGGAACTACCCTGGTCGGGTGATCAGGGCCACGAGCTGACGCTAGTTGTGTCGTATGGCCTGACCTATATGTTGTTACGCGCTCATACGGGTTGATAGGCGGGTGGAGTCACTCTGACCGGGTGGTCAGAGCCACGAGCTGACGTTGATTTCGTATGAGGCTGACATTGTGCATCGTGCGCTATGTCGGGTCGGTAGATGGGTGGTCTAAACTTGGCCGGGTGGTCAGGTCCACGAGTCGCATCCGATTTCGACATAGGCCGAAAAATGTGGAAAAATAAATAAATAAAAATAAAAGCAAAGATATAAAGGTTGAGCTGGGATAAAGAATTAAAATAAAGAAAAACAGAATAAAAATATGAGAAAAATAAGAAAAGGGTCTGAAGGGGCTTCAGATGATAGAAGATCAATGGGGAAGCCAGAAGCGAGTTTCATAAATCGAGTTAGTGAAGACTGGTATATGCAAATGCTTCGGATAGGCTACTAGATCCGACTGGGTCGAGTTAACGAGAGAGCTAAGAAGTTTTCAATTTACTCATATGATTTCTAGTCTAAGTGCATTAGTGTAATCTGGTATGTTGTATGAGATGCTTTTGTCTACTTTCTTCTCTTAATTCATGGCAAGACTAATGCATTTTCAGGTTTCATGCAACAAGTTAAAATTTTCTTTAAGTTCTGTTTATATGCTATGACTGCTTGATCCTTGCTTGTGTTTGATGTTATGTATGCAGGTTGGTGCATCCAGAGGATGCACAGGTTCAGAGGGGGTGGATGTGGTCAGGATTTGGATTCATGATTGATAGTCAAGCAGGGAACACCATCTTATAGCTCTGCTAAAGGTACACTAAAATCAAATGAAATTGTTAAAGATGCTAACTTTCCTGATTGCAATGGCAAGATGGAAGCTACTCATTGGAAGGAATTAAGGTGATAAGATGTTGAAGTCAAATCAAACATATAAAGAATCTAATAGACTCTGGTGATTTCTATCCTTTATATATAGCTTTTATCATGTATGAGTGCTTGAGATCATTGTTTGCAATACATTGGTGATAAGAAGCATGGATTGCTTCTCTTTACATATTTCTTGTATTTGCAAGAGCATTTGCACATGTGTATATCCAAGTGTATGCTCGCAAATTTCCATGCACCCATGTGAATGCATCCATGAGTACGTGTGTATGTATATGTTCATATATGTGCACATGCGTGTTTCACGTATATGCTTAAATGTGTAAGTGCATGAGTAATAGTCCATTTAAAAATGAATACATGTATGTGTGAATTCATGTGTAATAATTTGTGTACATATGTGTGTTAGTATATATGAATTTATGTATGTGCACAAGTATGTATGTGTATTTTTTCGTGATGCTGACAGATATCAACAGAGAGAGGGTCTGCGATTTCGAGCTCCATGCCTACAGTTTGCTCGGAATGATACTAGATTTACCACACGCCAGGCCCGTGTGTGCAGATCTTGGCATATCCTAATTGAAAGGGCTCTAGAGGCATATGACGGGAGGAAAAAGGGGAAGTTCCCATATCGGGTGGAAGAAGGAAAAAAAGGATAGCACGTGGATTTTGGGTTCTTCGTTACACCATCTAGCAAAGCACGTGAAAGACAGCAGCTCCGGCAGTTTTTAAGGAATACTCCAGATGCATTTTAGGGGAACGGAAAATGGTCTCTTGAGGAGGCAGCAAAGCTATGTTGCAGTCGCATCTAAAGGATTACTGGTCTTGATTGTCCTTCCACACCACAGGGATCGATTTTTATCATTGTAAAACTTAACATGACAATGTTTTCGAAGCTACGGGACGACATAGGGTTTGCTTATGCTCTTGCCATAGAGGAATCTATCATTGTACTGCCAAGTTTTCAAACTTCATTCATTTCTACCATAGCTTCAAACTGCTAGGAGGTGTGGATACACTATGTCGGGCTCGAAGAGGATTTAGCAGAACTCAAAGAAATCAGATCGGGTGGGATGTTACAATTATGAAATACGAACATCAATTTGATGAGGAATCTTTCCATGAAAACCATGGTAATCAGTTGTCTCTAGCATGATGTATTCCATGCATAAACGTGCGCAACAAATGCTGAAGAAAGTTGAAGACTTAGAGTAGAAGCCTGCGTGCCAGTTTGGGTAAAAGACTACAGAAGGGAGGGTATTCAATCGGAGGGGAGGAGTTCTTCAACAGGGGAAAAACAAAGGTTCAGGGGGTCTTCTGTTTCTTCATTTTTGACGACTTCAGTTCCAGGTGGCTGTGAGGTATACTCTCTCTAGATTGGCTATTCCTCAAAGGTATTGTTGGCTGGGCACAAATCAGAAAGGAAAGAGTCGCCTGCTGTGGTACGGGTGGCTAGAAGATTGACCATCAGAAACAGTCTAGAAGGGAACACGGTAGTGCTGACCGCCATCATAGAGGAGAAACAGAAGAAGGATTGCGCATCATGTAAGTCCAACAACTTTCAGTTTTTTTTTGTGAATTCCTCCGAGGCCGGGTGGTTTTACAAAGGTATTATTTGTATCGATCTCCCAGTTGAAAGCAAAGCCTGTGTTGCATCGCTGTGATGACAGGAAGGAGCTGCCAATTGTCCATATATGTGCCTTGAGTTTCTATCATTCCATCGTTTGAAATAATCACATAGAATCTACAACGTTTTGTTTTGACACATTTGTCTGCATAAATTTCTGCATTTAATCATGTTCGAATTAGTTCACCATACCATGTCTCTTTCATATGAGAATAGCCTCTTCGAATGTTTGTTGCAACACTGATGTCCAGATTTCTATAATGTATGACACACTAACTCTATTAGCTATAATGAAGTCGTATGCTATATGACCTCCGTAAGATATTTATCGAAAAGGAAACTCCGCTGTGGTGGGAAATTCTTTTTCAATCTCTTTGTTTTATTATACAGGTAAAAAGAGGGAAATTAATTGGAGGGATGGTATTAAAACTGTACTTTGATGTCAAAGTTTTGTGAGCACCCTTCCTTAATTTTGATGCATACTGGGAAATGAAAACTGGATGCTATCATCCTTGCATATGTTTCTGGCATTTTAACATAGTACAAGAAGAAAATTTAACAATTGTAGGAAGAAGTCATGCTACTCAGAGAGATTAAAGGAACAGATTCACGCAAAGAGTTTTCCATCAAAGGCATGAAAGAGTTACTGTTTATATACGACTGTGGTGTTTGCTCATCGTGGCACCTTCTATGAGAAGTTCTATCTTCTACGAAGTAATGCATGAACTTGAATGGCACTTGCATCTGATGTAAACATTGTGGACCGCATCAATCACTGAGTCAAACGAAATTATAACTTTCTGCTATTATCATACACTTGATGTTTTCGATGTCGATAGATATTCATAGTTTATGGGTTGGCTTATTATAATTTCTGATTTTGTTGTGCGCAAAAATTACGATTGAATTGAAAAATAGATACATATTGAAGACAGTTCAAGGTACGTGTTCAAATTTGTTGCGATTGAATTTAAAGCTGGAAGTTTTGGAGCTCTAAAAAATTGATTGTCTGTTAATCTGCTCTCTCAGAAATTTGTTCAGAAATTTATTGTGCTCACCAGTTGCTTCGATTTCAATAGTAAGAGAGGTACAAATGAATGACAATGAAGAAATACAAAGTTCTAGTGTGTTTTTGACTGAATATAAACATTGTTCATATTTCGATAAGTGCTACTGAAGCTACTTTATGGATAGTAAAACTACAGTATCTCAATAGGATGTGTAAATGTGCTATTATTTCATATCATGAATAACATACACTTTCTTGGATCTTCCGAATGTGTTACGATACACACCTTCCAGGTGTGCTAAGCAATCACTCGATGCAGATAATAAAAGATAGAGCTTGTCTAAATCATTCAGATTATATGCTCTTGTCATGCCTAATAGAAGAAATATCTGAACTCGCTTTGGTATTTCTGGAGCGACTAATTATATTATCCTTTCATCACCATCTGCTTTTTAATCGCATGCAGTTACTTACGTTATTCATGCATCACCATCTACTTTTTAATTGCATGCAGTTATTTATTCTAAGTGAAAGATAGCACTCTTACTGTCCGAAGTCCTAAGCTGTTAGGTGAAATTAATGGGAAATTACACCGGTGGGTCAACATGTGAGGGGTTAAAAGTCCCAGAGATGGAGTATTGAAATGGAAGCGTAATATCTTTCATCTACACATCAGAACTATTACAAATACCTTTGTCAGAGCATAGACTTTAAATTCTGTGAGTGCATCGTGAATCTACTCTTCATAAAAGATTTATGTTGAATTGTTTCATGCGAACGCATCACATCGTCGGTATTCTTTTTATGACACTTGAGGGTAGAAAGTGAAATCTAAAACATTTTGTGCCTTCTATTTGATTGAATCACATTACTTGAAGTATCACCAGGTATACTAGATTCACTTTCAATCTCCGCCATAACAAATAAATCAGTTATAGAAGTGGTGCAAATGTTGAGATTCATCTTGTGAACCTTGATATGATGAGATCAAACCCAAATCTCACAGGTGCTACATTTTTGTTTTTCGTTTATATATATAAACTAAGTTTGCTTCAGAATCCGGCTTCCCACCTTAACATTAGGATTTAAAGACTGTTATGGACTGAGCTCAATATTACCTTAATACATGGAGAGATTGACAAAGAGAAATAATGTGAGGGAAAATATGTAACTCTAATAAGAATAGAAAAAAGTCTCATGACTCTCGGAATAAATTCTTTACTGTCTTTACGTCCCAAAAATAAAACATAACTCATTGCAATATACAGAAAGCACTTCAATAGCCGGAAAAATGGATCAATGGTACTATACTCTCGCTTATAATATTAGTTGATTCAAACATGTATTGGAGTGTACTCCCTAATTGAACTAAAAGTTCTATCAATAGAAAGATCTTCGCATTACTCCACCCTCCTTTCCATGAACCCCGACGACACCGCCGGATTGGCAAATGTAAAACGAAAACGTGTAATCACACGTGCGAAAAGCGGTTACGCTTCAATTGTAAAATTCCTATTTAAAGCAATGAAAAGATACGTGAAGGGAGCACGAGCGCGATTCTCAAAATCACCAGACTGTCCGTCTGGGTGTGCCCGATCTCATTGTGTTTGTTGTTCGTTGATATCTGAGTAGTTATTACTGTGTTACTGTCTTTTCTCCAGTATTTGAGTAGTTATCTGAGTAGTTATTTCTGTGTCCAACATCTGGGATCTTGCGTTCTGTATCCATCCGCACTTGATGTGCATGTTCGTAGTCACGTTAACTTGGTGATTCATCTATGTGACCGTCTTGCGTTGTTACTGTATACGATCGGAGTAACTGATTCGCTCTGTAGTTCGTTCTTCGCTACTGATCTGATTTGTTCGATTCACGCTGTTCAGTGTCTAGTACAGAGTACTTGGTGAAAGGCTACAGGCCTGGAATTGCTAGTAATGTGTCGAGTTGTCATGTGTGAAATTTGGTGAATAAATCTGTGCAGCGATATAGTGTATTGAGATTGAATCGTGTTTGGATTGTCGCAATACTGTGGATTAGGAGTGTATACATATATTCGGTAAAGTTGAAGTATTCTATTGTTCTGAGCAGTACCACAAGGTAGCGTGTAACAGTAGAATACCTGAGTGTGTGCAGTACTTGAGTGATTGAGCTAAGACGTGACATTACGTGTCTCTAAAGTGGCCAAGATTTGGGAACTAAGTACAGGGCCTCTGTCTAACAGACCCCTACCACTCCCAAGAACCCACTGAGACTGGTTAAACGCCATTCTGATAGTTAGAACCAGGCGTTTAACAATTGAGCATTTTAACTCTGCTAGTTAACACGAGTTAACAACTTCAAGAAGAGGTATACATGAGTCAAGCAATTGGATTTGAAGATAAAAAGCATCCATGTTCTGTTTGCAAATTGAAGAAAGCTTTGTATGGGCTGAAGCAAGCACCACGTGCTTGGAACCAAATATTGGTCGAGTACCTCGTAAGATGTGGGTATAGTCCAAGTAGTGCAGATGCTTCTCTCTACATGAAGAAAGAAGAAGTAAAGCATGTATACATCTGCATATATGTTGAGGACCTCATCATAGCAGGAAGTAATGTTGTAGGAATACAAGAGATAAAAAGAAAACTTTGTAAGGAGTCTAAAATTTCAGATCTTGGTGAGCTGAAATATTTTCTAGGCATTGAGGTAGTCTATGGGAAAGATGGCATCTACTTGAAACAAATAAAGTACTTTTTAGATGTTCTTTTTAGATTTGAAATGAGTGAATGCAAACCACTCACTCAACCTATGGACACAAATGTGAATCTATGCTCAAATGATGGAGAGAAGCTACATGATATAACTACATACATGAGTAATATAGGCTCATTGATCTATGCTATGATCAAAAGACTAGATTTGTATTATATCATTGGAGTTCTTTCTCAATTTATGGAGACTCGAACAAGTGAAACATTTGAATTCAGCCAAACGAGGGCGAAGATATGTTAAGCACATAGTCCATCTGCCTTGTTTTATAGATATGATGAAGAATTGTAGGTGAAGGGCTTTAATGATACTGATTGGACAGGATCAAAGGAAGATAGAAGATCAACTTTAGGTTATGTACTCATGATAGGCAGCAAACCTATCACATGGAGCTCAATGAAGCAACCTACTATTGCACTATCATCTAAAGAAGTTGAATATAGAGGATTTTCCTTTGCAATTTGTGTGTGGATTAAGAAGCTCTAGGTTGATCTTGATGTGTAGGTAGAGGACATTCCAATTTATGGTGAGAACATGTCAAGCATTCACTTCACAAACAATCCAATGTTTCATGCACGAAGTCAACACATAGAAGTGCATTATCATTATGTTTGAGAAAATGTTTTGAGCAAGGATGCGGATATAGAGCTCATTACAACTAATGACCAGGCTGCAGACATGTTTACAAAGTCCTTAGATGCTTCTAAGCTAAAGAGGTTCAAGGATGAAATCAACTTGTAGGATATGGTTGAAGGTGCAAGCTCACATGTGAGCTTGAGGGGGAGTGTTAAAAATAAAGAAGCAAGATCATATATATTTCACAAAAAGGATTTTCTTCAAAAAGAAGAAAAATTCAAAAATGAAAAATGATAGCATTTACTTTAGCAAGTAGTGAAGGCCAAAAGAGAATCAATCAAAAGATAATCAAATCCAAAAACTGAATCAGAAGAGAAGAGTGGCTGCTCAAAGTAGTGGAGGAGTTATGGAGAAGAGCTCTTAAACTCATCATGAGAGGTCGTGGTCACTTAGCTACAAACAAGGAAAGGGAGGAAACTCAAGAAACGCACAAGAAGGCACTGAAGTCTACTTGTAGGTAGTTCATTTGGTTTCAATCATTTCTTTTTCTTCAGTCTCATAGACTATGTCTAGCTGCTCCCTAATTTTTGCGTAGCCTCATTGCAAGTCATATCTCTCAATGTATGTATCAATTTAGAGTTTAAATATGCGTTACAAAGCTTATCTTGTGTATGTTCTTTGTTCTTTTAATAGTTTTATCAAATTTGTCATCCTTTTTGAGTTATTCAGTTTTTAGTGCCAGTTTTCAACCTAACTTAGTGGACAGGCAGCTTGTTTTGAGGCAAAGAGTTTCCAGACCCAAACTACTCGAAATTAAGTATTTAATAGCTCATTTGAAAGCTATTAATGTCTAGCTTGAGTGAGGAAAGCCTTAAGTTCATTGTGTTCTAAAGTTGATACCACTTTTCATTCTAAGTTTCATATGTAGGTAAAAGTCTTGATCTTGAGTCTTCTACACTTTCCATTGCGCATAGGAGAGGAATTCTCCAACAGGACTATTGTATATTTCATGGGTTAAGAAGGAAAACATATGGATTCTAAAGTTTAGACTATGATGTACATTTGCCTTGATTTATCCCTTCAATGGCCCTTGAAAAATGCCTTGAACCTTTGGGTTGAACCAATGGTTTTAGCCTTTAACTTATTTATTCTTATGAGCTCCCAATTGAATGGTTGGATCTTAGGCTTGCTTTATCATAAGCTGTGGGAACCTTAGTCTTGGGAGAAGCTTCTCTAGGAGCCACCTTGTGTGTACGTGAGAGAAGAATCATCATTTGATTTAGAAGACATGTGATAGACCTTGGGAGATGAGAAGACATGTGATCACCCTTGGGAACGTGCCCACATGAGGGCCACTTGGATGGACAGTTGGCCAAACCCAAGGAGATGCACCCGCTTGTCCTAGACGTATATATATAGGTGGAGTTGGATGGGTGGATACGTGCTCTCTCTTAGGAGTGTGTCTTGGTAGTTAGATTTATGAATAGTAGTTCTATTTCACAACATTGGTAACAAGAGATAGGGTACTCCTTTCTTGATTTGAGTAAAACTCCTTGAGTGATTACTTTGAGCGTTCATGAGACACTCCTTCAATGATTACTCTGAGCATCCGTGAGATGAATTTGGAGCTCCCAACAACTACCCCATAGAGATATTCTTCTTCATATGTCCTTTTGCAAAAAGTTGTTCACAAAAGGAGGAGGAAAAGAGAAGGATTGGTCAAATCCATTCAAAGCTACGGAGTTTGAAGAAAAGACATGACTCCTTCACTTTCAACCTCAACAAATGACAACTCTACAAAGCTAATTAAGGCAAGTGAAACTAGAGCAAAATATATGAAGAAAAGAGAAAGAAGAATGATGAGTTTCATCCTGGACATTGGAAGTCCAAGACAACCAAGTTTCTACAAATATAAATCATGAGGCATTGAAGCTAAGCCATCCATTTCGTTATTTCGCATATTCATTTTATTTAAAGTACCTTATAGGTATATGGAAATGTTGGTATACATAAATATTTAGCATTTATACTTGTTTACATGGCATGGATAAAGTAATGTCAATGTGCCAATATGCATGTTATAATTGCAACGCCATATCTATAATGGTATCTAAATTCATCCCTCTAATTCTTCTAATGATCATAATTTTTTGTAGTTAGGGATTCTTCCCATTGCTAAACCATTGTGTAATCACATCTATTGAAAAAGTTGCATTTGCTATTGGTAAGTGTCTTAAATGCATCTGAAATATAGTTGCATATTCCTATATGCCTTAGTTTGGCTTCTGTTAATTATTTTGTAAGAAATCAAAGATTTGAGCTGGAATTTTACATAGTTGAATTCTCTTTCAGAAGGCATATCATAGTGCATCATATTGCTAAAAATGATTCAAATCAAATTTGGTTTTATATGCATCTTCATCTAGATGTTTTAGTATGTTATAATTAATCTCAAAGGCACAAATGTACTCATCCAGGTTGTCACCTAGGAATCTGCCAAATTTTTCTTAATTCATACCACTCAGGTATTGCCTTCTTAGAATTAATCCTCTATCTTTCATAGTTATAGGGCTAAATTATTCTACAACATCCATCACTTCTTCAGAATCTAAAATTATAGAGGATAGTTGTCTTGCAAGTTGTGCTCCCTTCTCGATAGGTACAAAATTCAATGATTGAAGGGGTTCGGGTTCACTCGAGTCATCTTTGAATCTGTGTCCAGAACTCCTTGTTGGTACTTGTTGATTTTGGTAGAGGATTGTCCTTGACTTTGGAAATATATCCAACTATTTCATTTTGTATTTCTACCTGAATGTTCTGATTGGCTCTCTTCCTCTCTTGATCAATCACTAGTTCTAGGGTAACCGAACTTTCAACAAACACCAAAATTTTATCAGAGTGTACCAAAGAACTTTCATGTATTGTCGGCAAATTGATATCCAAAAAATATATTTTGCTTTAGTACTTCCTTGTCTAATTCCCTATGATTATTGACAATTTTATCATCTTGTATCGTTTGGCTTTTAATTCTTTCCCATAGTGCACCTAATGCACTTTTTAATTTGTACCCATTGCTTGTCACTCTTGTACTTTGAGTATTTTTCATCCGATTGCATTACCATCATAGAGTCATTGAAGAACCACTCCCTAGTCGGATCACGAGTGTTAACCTCTCTCCTTTCAGTGAAGGATAGAAATATGTCAAATTGGGTTCCTTGCTAGGATAACCTAGATTACTCAAAGTATCTAGATTTATCCTCATTTGTAGATTATCAAACTACAACCAACTTAGTAATAATATCGAATGACATAGGTATTCATCATAGGTGCTAATATAAATTCACTACAAAACTTTTGGTTTGCCTAGATATTACCGAATACACTGAAGAATGTTACTGCATATTTATAAGATGGAATTGCTTTTGCTAAGTAGAATAGTTGTTGAATTTTACCATGGTAAACATAAATTACTTTTGTATAGATCTTCACGATTACAATTACACATTCACTTAGCAAACTCAGAACAATTTTGACACCAAAAAGTTATTAGTTAACCATCACACACTTCACAAAACATGGAAATATACTTAGAATACAGAACACAATAGTTGCACAAAACATATGGTCAAAGCATCGCTAGCCAAACTCACTGGCATACCTTGTGATTCCTCTTCAATAGACTTTGTGCACCTTTTCATTAATTCACCAAAAAGATACAATTGTGGAGTCCTGCATTTTCACTCATGACTATTCATTGGCAAATACAATGATAGAAATAAAAATGCCATTCAGCCAATTTGGAGAAAAGCGCGTCGAAGCACTCACTGGTCAAACTCTGCAGAGGTCCTAAAAAATCGGAGGTAATCATTATGTTGTTAAATTGATTGCTTTGTGTATAGTGCATCATTTCAAGTGATTCCACTTGGAATCATTTAGCTTATTAAGCTAATTAGATACTTCTAAAAGGAAGTTTTCTAATTCCTACTGTAATGGTTGCACTAAGCATAACAAGCAGCAGGTGTATGGTGAAAAAGAGAAGGTTTTCATTGATCCTTGTATTGGGAAGTAGTGTATTTTGATTCAATCTTTTCTTATATCACTTCCAAAGTACATAGACACTTGAATAGTGTCTTTGGAAAGCTAAGAGGGCCCACATATCAAATCTGAAGCTACAAGGGATGGTACTAAGCAGGATTTGGCAGTACCTACTCATTTCTTGGAATGTCCACCCATCTATCCCAATAGTGGTATCAGAGCAAAGTTAAGGTAAAATGGGAGATGGTTTTCCTTCTTTCATTGATAAATTGGACAGGAACAACTACCAAGCATGGTCCTTGAGGATAAAGACATACTTTCAAGGAAGGAGCCTTTATGGATACATCTCAGGAGATGAAGAGATGCCCATATTCAGAAGCAAAGGACAACCTACAAGAGAGGAGCATGAAAGACTCAACACATGGTGTGCCAAGGATGCATTAGCAAGGTCCTACTTACTTAAATGAATCTCTAATTTTCTTCTTCCACATATTAGGAACTGTAAGACATTCCAAGAGACTTGGGAAACATTATCTTCTCATTTCTCTTCCAACACAAGGGCTAGGAAGAACCAATTGTGGATTGAGTTTACCACTCAAAGAAAGCAACCTAAGCAAGGCATCTCAGAGTATGTAACCAAAGTCAAAGATGTAGTAGATCAATTGGCAAGCATAGGTGAATAAATTGAAGACGAGAAGATTGTAAGACAAGTAATCAATGATATTAAATCTGATGACAAATGGGAGAGCTTCACAATTGATATGGACTTATACATGGACATGTAGATTCTAGACCTTACCACTCTCATGGGGCAACTATTTACCCATCAAGCCAAGCTCATTAATAATGGAGATTCATCAAGAGGTAATAGCTCTTTTGCCCTAAACACTGATAAAAGTAGATCCAAACAAAAAGGGAAAAACAAAAAGGTTGAAGACGAAGGAACTACCTCTCAAGTCAACTATGTAGGGAGAGGTAGAACCTCAAGAGGAAGGGGTAGAGGAGGTAATACAAGGTAGGGGGAGACCTTATAAATCCTCACCATGCAATATTTGTGGATTATCAAATCATACTATAGATGAGTGTTTTAGGAACTTAAAGAATCAGAGAGGTAGAGGATATCAAAGAGGTGGATATACACAATCAAGAGGAAGATTCAATCACGACCAAGGATAAAACAACAACTACAACAACAACTACAATAGCAGCTACCAAGAAGGATACAAATCCAGAAAAGATTACAACAACTACACAAGGGAGCAAGAAGATTCCCTTCTGATTATGAACATGACTTCAAAACCAGGTATAAATGATGATCATCTCTTCTACATTGACTCAAGATGCTCAAACCATGTGGCAGGCAATGTAGCTCTTCTCTCTAGCCTTGAGGAACCAAAGGGTAAGCATCAGGTACAAACATGTGATGAAACCAAGCACTCAGTGATTAAAGTAGGGAATGTTAAGACCTCTGATGGAAACAAGAATCTATTGAGTAGAGTTCTATATGTACCAACAATTACCAAGAATCTAATGAGTGTTTGACAGATTGTGGAAAAGCGTTTGCAGGTTAGATTCAACCATATGCAGCATTTGTGGAGGATCCCAAACATGGGTTCAAGGGAATTGCCAAAGGAGAAAAGACAAGTAGATTATTCACTTTTGAACTTGAGGGTACAAGGAACATTGCACATTATAGTTATAAAGATCAAACATTATCAGCGCTTGAAATTTGGCATAAGAGATTAGGGCATATTGGTGAAAGAAACTTGAAAAAAATATGTAGAGACCAATGTGTGCTTGGGATACCTAATGTATCCAAGCAACACATGATTTATAAATGTGGTGCTTGTCAGTTTGGAAAATCTCACAGGTTACCCTTCTCAAGGAAAGGCTACATACATGAGGACTACCTAGAGCTTGTCCATACAGATGTATGGGGACCAAGTAAGGATCCCTCAATCTCTGGATCAAGGTATTATGTATCTTTCATTGATGATTACAGTAGGTGGACTATATTGTACTTTATGAAGCACAAAGATGAAGTATTCAGTTGTTTTAAAAAATATCTTGCACTTGTGGAGAACCAAACAAGAAGAAATCTAAAAAGACTAAGGTCAGATGGAGGAGGTGGGTACTTCTCAAATGGTTTTGATGCATTCTTGCAGGAGTGAGGAATCAAAAGAGAAATCACAACAAGGTATACCCCTCAGCAAAATGGGGTGGCAGAGAGGAGAAATAGATTAATTGTTGAAACAACTAGGTCAATGTTAAATGAAAAAAAAGTACTTAATTACTTGTGGGCAGAGAGTGTATCTACTACCACTTATCTTATAAATAGGTTGCCATCCAAATCTCTTGGTGGGATGACCCCATATGAAGCATGGCATGGTAGAAGACCTTCACTTGATCATTGGAGGATCTTTGGATGTGTAGCTTATGTGCATATTCCTTTTGAGATAAGAGGTAAGCTAGACCCTAAGGTAGAGAAGTGCATCTTCATAGGGTATGACTTGAATTAGAAAGGATACAAGTTCTACAACCCTTCAAACAAAGGATTCATGGTCAGTAGAGATGTTGTCTTTGATGAGAATGACTCTTGGTTTGATGCTGAATGCAGGAAAGTAAAGCTACCTTATGACTTGGAAGAGGAGTTTCCAAGCCTCACTAAGGAGGATCCTACTCATAATGAAGACATCCACTCAGATGATGAGGACAGCATTAACCTAGAAGAGTTCAATGCATGGAAGTCCAAAGGCAAAGTCAAGATGAAGAAGTTGGATGATATACCTGAATCATCCAACCAAGCAATCAGAAGATCATAACGGGAGAGCAAGAAGCCTATCAGATATGGGTATGACACTTCCTTAGTTACTAAACATTCTGTTTACCTTGCAAAAGATTTTTCAATTGAAGAACCAGCACCATATGAAGAAGCAAAGACCAAGGCATAATGGAAAGAAGCTATGGATGAGGAAATTGAAGCAATCAAGGAGAGTGATACTTGGGAACTAGTACCAAAGAAGGAATCTATGAAGGTATTGGTTCTAGATGGATCTATAAGATCAAAAGGAATTCTGATAGATTAATAAGTAGGTACAAAGCTAGACTTGTGGCTAAGGGTTTTGCACAAAACCAAGGAATTGATTATGAAGAAACTTGCTCACCTGTGGCCAAAATGCCAACCATCAGGGTATTGGTAAGTGTGGCTGCATCAAAGAATTGGAACATGTATCAGTTGGATGTAAATGGTTGGATTCCAGAGGAGGTGTACATGTCTCAACCTCCTGGTTATGAGGACCCGAAGAAGGTAACATATGTATGCAAGTTGAACAAAGCTCTTTATGGATTGAAGCAGGCACCTAGGGCATGGAACCATAGATTGACTACATGCCTTCAAGATCAAGGTTTTGTCATGAGTAAAGCAGATACCTCTTTGTTCATCAAGAGAAGTTATTCAGAGGTAATATACCTATGTGTATATGTTGATGATATCATACTCATAGGTAATGATGCCAATGTCATCAAACAGATCAAGAACCAAATGATGGAGTTCAAAATTAGTGGCCTTGGATCACTAAAATATTTTCTTGGACTTGAATTAGTCTATACTAACTCTGAAATTTACACTACTCAGAGAAAGTATATACAACATATGCTAAAGAAGTTTCACTTGTAGGATGCCAAATTTGCAAGTACTCCAATGGAGATAAACCTAAAATTAAGTGCTCATGAAGATGATGTACTTAAGAACATTGCAGGTTACCAAAGCATAGTGGGAAGCTTGAACTATGCTACTTTGACAAGGATTGATATTGCTTATGGAGTAAGTGTTCTAAGTCAATTTATGCACAAGGCTAGGGCACCTCACTTGGAGGCTGCCAAAAGGATCTTGAAGTACCTTAAAGGTACTCAACATCATGGATTGTATTTCCCTTATACATCAGACTTGGATATATTTAGATGCAGATTGGGCAGGATGCAAAGATGATAGGAGGAGCACCTCAGGATATCTATCCTTTGCAGGTGATAAGCTTATATCATGGTCTTCAAAGAAGCAACCTACTGTTGCTTTATCCTCTACAGAGGCAGAGTATAGAGGATTGGCCAATGCTACTCAAGAGGCCATATGGAGCACATTGTTGTATACGGAATTAGGTTTGTATACTACATCTCCAATGATTTTTGGAGACATAACAACTCACTACATCTTGCAACTAATCCTATTTATCATGCTCAGACCAAGCACATAGAGGTCCACTATCGTTATGAGAGAGAGAAGCTATTGAACAAGGATATTCAGTTGGCATATGTATCAACTAATATGCAATGTGCAGACTTGTTGACTAAAGCTTTAGATGGCACAAAACTTTGCAGGTTTAAGTCAATGATTGGATTGTAGGATATTCATGAAGATTGAAGATGAAGACCAAGACAAAATGTTTGGCTTGAGGGGAGATGTTGGTGCAAAGTCCAAGCCCACACATTTGGCTTGAAGCTCATAAACACATGAAGCTCCATGGAAACAATTGCTAGAAGAAATTTATCTTTTTACATTTGTAAAAGTCATTTATTTTACTTGAGAGAATATTTGTAATCAACTACCAAAAACTGGTGGATTTATTAGATACAAAGTAACTACTCCATTGAGGGAATATTTCCTACATTGAAGGACCACTTTTAGAGAGAGCCAAAAAGTTTAATTGAAATTCAAATTTTAATGTAACACTTATATAAAGTGACTTGAAAAAGTCGCGTGTAGAAGAGTCACTTCCCGAGTTCTTCATAGTTATTTTGTAAGAGTGTAAGGCCTACATTGTAGCCTACAGTACTCTCCATCATCAGGCTATCATTATCAAGCCTATGATTTTGTACAACATTGTTCATTAATACAATACATCTACATTGTTCATTTATGCACTATCCGTTATAGTCCGTCATAACTGTCAACTTGCGCTGCTCATATCTTAGGCAATTCTCCACCATTTTCAATGATCTAGAGCTTGTTGGAATCAGCTCCAACGTATCTACATGCTCACAAATTTGTAAAGAAATCCATGTCGCCGATTTGGAGGAAAGTGCATCAAAGCACTCATTGGTCAAACTCTGTAGAGGTCCTTAAAAATCGGGGGTAATGATTCATTTGTTAAATTGATTGCTTTGTGTATAGTGCATCATTTCAAGTGATTCCACTTGGAATCATTAGTTTACTAAGCTAATTAGATAGATCTAAAAGGATGTTTCTAATTCCTACTGTAGTGGTTTCACTGAGCATAACAAGCAGCAGGTGTATGGTCAAAAATAGAAGGTTTTCATTGATCCTTCTACTTGGAAGTAGTTTGTTTTGATTCAATCTTTTCTTACATCATGTCCAAAGTACATAGGCACTTGAATAGTGTCTTTGGAAAGCTAAGAGGGCCCACATATCAACTCTAAAGCTACAAGGGGCTAGTACTAAGCAAGATTCGGTAGTACCTACCCATTTCTTGGAGTGTCCATCCATCTATCCCAACATCTACATGTCCTTGAGTGATGGGTGAATGTAAATTAAAGAAAGAATCTATATTGCAACTCATATGGTTTCTACAACCATTATCAATGTACCATGTAAAATCTGAATTGACTGTTTCACTTGAACCATACATCATAAGCAAGTTCTCATTTTCTGAATTTGTTGAAGTACAAGCATAATTACCTTGGTTGCTTTTGTATCCTTGATTGCCTCATCCTTTGACCAACAATCTCTCTCCACAATTGTAGCATTCTCCATTGGATGCTTCTCTTCCATGTGATCTTCCTCCTCTTCCTTTACTCCTTCCTCTTCCTCTTGATCCATAGCTTTGGTTGCAGCCTTCTTGGTTGCTTGAGCTTGAGCTTGACCTTCCTCTCCCTCTGCCTTGGGAGTTTTGTCCACCTACTTGGGCTTTGATGGAGAGTGTTAATCTCCAAAAGAACAAGTTGACCTTGAATTTAGATCACCTCTATATCAAGATCAACTTTAGACTCCACCTAATTTAGAGAATCTTCACCAAATTATCAGAAAATTGATTATTCTGAAAAATTCAGTTTCTTCACAAAAGTCTGCTGCAGATTAGTCACTCATTGACCAATCAATCCTGTAAAGTTTTTGATAAAACTTTGCACAACACTTCGCCTTAAAGTTGCGCAACTTTGCCAAGTTAAATCTCTCAAAAAGATTAAGTACACACTGAGAAATGTGTGAAACACTTTACCTATGTCTGAAAGTGCTTCTCTGCAATGGCGACTTTGACACCTGCAACTTCTTAGCACTTGTTCTCCCAACTCTGAACCCGTTTGATCAAGATCTTCTAGCCATAGATAGCTTACCTTCCAACTTAGATTTTGAGCCCTCACTTGTGTAAAACTTTACACTGTGGACTGAGCACTGACCATTTCTTTGAAGATGAAATGTGCGCCAAATTTTTCGACTCTCAGAACATCTTCACATATGAATGTTCCTAAACAAAATTCTCACAGCCTGATTGAAATTAATCTCTCAAATTCTAGCCATAGATAGATTAGCTATGGACTTAGATATGTGCAAAAGGATTCTTCAAAAGATTAAGCACAAAAGGAGAATGGGAGAGAAGATCGACGCGCAGAATTCTACAACATTTTCTTCTTCATTACTTTTCATACATATGGTTGATGATACATACAATGTTCATCACCTCTTCACCTATTCTTCTCTATCTGATCTATATCACTCTCTCCTACTATGAATACGTATCTGTAGATATATATACGAGTCTAACTCGTCATCCTTTTCAAAATACATTGAACTATTTACAAGAGTAATATACAAAAGAAACCTTTCTGATTCTATTTTCTTCCTCTGAAAGTAATCTTCATTCTTCCACATATCTTCTCAATTTGATCTTCATATAATCACTATTGATGATTGTTCTGCTCCAATAGCTCCCCCTCAATCTTCAATTGTGATTACCTGCATCTTCTTTATTCCTGCCATATCTTTAAACCTCTGCAACTTAGGTCCATCCAAACTTTTAGTCATCATATCTGCAAGTTGATCTTTTGTAGGGGTGTGTATGACTTCAATTTCCTTCTCAATGACCTTCTCTCTCAGAAAATGATACTGTATTTCAATATGCTTAGTTCTAGCATGAAATACAGGATTAGCTGCCAAGTATAATGAACTCATATTGTCTCCACAAATAATAGGAGTACTCTGAATCACATCAAAAACTTTCAAAAGTGTCTTTAGCCATATTACCTCTTTTGCAGCTTCCACCATACCTTTATATTCTGCTTCTGTAGATGACAAAGCAACTGTATGTTGCTTCTTGGAACACCATGAAATCAATTTGTCTCCTACATAGCACAAGTATCCATGTGTTGATCTTCTATCATCCACATTACCTGCCCAATCTGCATCACTATATATCTTGATTCTTGTATCTGAAGTAAACCCATAGTACAACCCTTCTTTGAGTGTACCCTTGATGTACCTAAGTACTCTTTGTCCTGCAATCCAATGTTCCTTTCTAGGACAATGCATGAATTGTGAAAGCACACCAACTGCATATGACAAGTCAGGCCTTGTCAATGTAGCATAAATCAAGCTACCAACCAAACTTTGATAGAGTTTCATATCTCTGAACTCTTCTCCTCCAAACCTAGACAATTTATGATTCACTTCCAAAGGTGTAGGTGCAACCCTGCAATCTTCCATTTTAAATTTGGTTAGCAAATTTTTAAGATACCTTTCTTGGGTCACATATACTCCATGTTGAGTATAAGAGATCTCCATTCCCAAGAAGAATGATAGGTTCCC
The DNA here is from genome assembly GCA_020310875.1 of Ceratopteris richardii. Classification (NCBI taxonomy): domain Eukaryota; kingdom Viridiplantae; phylum Streptophyta; class Polypodiopsida; order Polypodiales; family Pteridaceae; genus Ceratopteris; species Ceratopteris richardii. The sequence goes on along the minus strand of CM035417.1, from coordinate 107,230,326 downwards.
CAAATCACTGATTTTGAACTCTTTCTCCATCTGCTTCTTGATCATTTGTATCCCCTTTCATCTGTTCCTGTAAGTATTATGTCATCAACATAAATACACACATAAATGAATCCATTTTCACTTGCTTTGACTAGCAAGCTACTATCTGCCTTTGATGCTTGAAATCCAAGATCATTCAAGAATTTTACAAGCCTATAATTCCAAGCCCTTGGGGCTTGCTTCAACCCATACAAAGCTCTCTTGAGCTTACATACATAATTTGGACTCACTTGATCTTTGAACCCATCTGGTTGCTCCATGTAGACTTCATCTGAAATGTAACCATTCAAGAAAGCATTTTTAACATCTAATTGAGACAACTTCCAACCTTTACAAGCAGCAATTGCAATGAGTGTCCTGATGGTTGTCATCTTTGCCACAGGACTATAAGTCTCATCATAGTCCACTCCATATGTCTGTGCATACCCTTTCACAACAAGTCTAGCTTTGTACCTAGACACACATCCATCTGCAAATCTCTTTGTTTTGTAAACCCACTTACATCCAATAATCTTCTGACTATTAGGTTTAGAAACCAAATCCCATGTTTAATTCTCTATCAATGCATCATACTCCTCTTGCATAGCATCTTCCCAATTCTTCTTCCCTTTGGCTTCTTCATATGTAGAAGGGTCTTCATCTGCTTTTACCAAATAAGCATAATCTTTAGTATTCAAGAATGAAGTGTCATAGCTATACCTTGTAGGTTGCCATTTGTGCCTAGATGATCTCCTAACTTCTGCACTTCTTGAGGTCTCTGGTTCATCACATTCTGGATCAAACCTTGGCCTCTCTTCAACTTCAATCTGCACTTCAAGTTACTCTCACTTTCATCAAGTAATTGAATCTTTGCTTTACCTTTCCTTTGTTCCACTACTTCTTCATCATCTGCATGTACATTATATTTACCTGCATACCAAGTACCTTGCTCATCAAATGTAACATCCTTGGATACAATAAATTGCTTTGTGGATGGACTCCACAACCTGTATCCCATTTGCTTATCATCATAACCAATGAATACATACTTCTCTGCCTTAGGCTCCAACTTATGCCTCAATTGAGATGGCACATATGCATATGCCAAGCATCCAAATATTCTGCAATGATCCAAGGTAGGTTTCTTACCCCACCAAGCTTCATATGGTGTCATACCCTGCAAAGCTTTACAAGGCAATCTATTAACCAAATATGTAGCTGTATTAACAGCCTCAGCCCACAAATAATTTGGGCAATTCTTCTCTTTCATCATGGACCTTGCAAACTCAACAAGAGTCCTATTTCTTCTTTCTGCTACCCCATTTTGTTGAGGAGAGTACCTGCAAGTAACTTCTCTCTTTATACCTGCATTCCACAAATAATCATTGAACTCATTTGAAAAATACTCTCCCCCTCCATCTGACCTTAGTCTCTTCAATTTTTGACCTGTAATCCTTTTTGCATATGCATGATAGTGTTTAAATGTATTAAACACTTCTGACTTTTCCTTAATCACATAAATTGTGATCCACCTGGTAGCATCATCAACATATATGACATAATATCTTGAACCATTTATACTAAAGTCCTTTGAAGGACCCCACACATCTGTATGCACCAATTCAAGTCTTTCTGAATACATAAACCCATGTTTGGAATAGGATTGCTTATGAGCCTTACCTAATTGACATGCCTCACATCTGTATGTCATGTGTTGACCTGCAATGTTAGGCATTCCAAGCACTGAATCATTGTTAATCATTTCTTTGATACCTCTTTCATTAAAGTGTCCAAGTCTTTTGTGCCAAAGATCCAATTCTGACACCTTCTGCTCTCCATATGTGAACATAGCATGTCCAACATTTCCTTGTACCTTCAATGTGAAAAGCCTTCCTTCTTTCTTTCCTGCAATAACTTGTTTATACCCTTGACTAGGGTCTTCCACATAAACTCCATCATTGGTAAACCTTACCTCATAACCTTTTTCCACAATTTGACCTACACTGATCAAATTCTTTGGAATTGTGGGAACATAAAGTACCTTACTCAGAAGAGTGCTCCCATCCTTAGCTTTGACTGAACCAATTGACTTTACCTTATGCTTTGTATTATCACCTGTCTGAACTGTATGATTAATTGCATTATGATCTAGGTCAGTCATCAAAGCAATATTTCCACTCAAATGATTACTACATCCTGAATCAATATAAAACACTCTCATGTCCTCATGTGAAGTTTCACATGTATTCATAATGAGAGTCGAGTCCTCCTTTTGATCTGATGCATAGTTGTAGTAGGTGTTATTATAGGATTGACTTTGGAAGTTTCTTCCACCACCTCTTCCAAAAGAATTCCTACCACCTCTACCTCTGAAATTTCCTCTCTGAAATCTACCTCCTCTTCCTCTTTGATTAAAGTTCTGATAATTACCATTGTTTTGATTATTATGCCAACAATCATGAGATAGATGATTGGTCTTACCACATATCCAACAAGCTCTTGCATTCTCTTTGTTGTTTCTGCCTCTTCCTCTACTTCTGCCATTTCCTCTTCCTCTTATGAAATTTGCTTGGTTTGATGTACCTTCTTCTTCACTTGATTGTTGCTTTCCTTTGTTGGCTTTCTTCTTGTCTTTAGAATACATTGCATGACCTGCACTCTTATCAACATCTCCTTTGACATCATTCTCAAAAGTTAGCATATGGCCTAACAATTGATTCAAATCAGGAGTAAAATGATCTAATGAAAGTTCTGTAGATAAAATGAAAGGCTTCCATTTCTCATCTCCTCTTAGCCCTGTGAGTATTTGTCTTACCAATTTGTCTTCTTCAATATCTTCATCAACTGCACCTAAAGAATCTGCAATGTCTTTCATCTTTGTCACATAATCAGAAATTGATTGTGAGGCCTTCTTCTTGAAGGTAGTAAACTCTGCCCATAGTGAAGCCTTCCTTGATTTGGTTGTATTTTGGAAATGCTCTTCCAAAGCATTCCAAATGTCACAAGCACTCTCAAGTCCTCTAATGTGAGGAAGCAAATAGTCATTGACTGCCATGTAGATGATGCTTCTTGCTTGAGCATCCTTCTTCATCCAATTCTTCAAATCTGCAAGCTCCTCCCTAGTTGGAACACTAGGATCTCTGAATTCTGGCTTTTCTTCATCTCCTGTGATGTATCCTATCAGATCTTTGCTCATAAGATGAGCTTACATCCTCATAGACCATGCAGGATAGTTCTCTCTATCCAACTTTTCAATTTGGAGACTATCTCCCATCCTTACTTCACCTGTAGCTTCAAATCTTTAACCTTTACAGAGAATAAATGTACCTTTACTTCGAATGTTGCTCCTTCTGATCCTTTTGATGCTCTTTGTATGTCTTCCTTCAAGTTTTCTTCAACCTTTACCCTTCTGCACCTTCAAGATGTAAAGATTTGTACTTTTGCAATAGTCGGAGTCTTCTTCACTTCAATTTTGACACAGCCTGCTCTGATACCACTGATGGAGAGTGTTAATCTCCAAAAGAACAAGTTGACCTTGAATTTAGATCACCTCTATATCAAGATCAACTTTAGACTCCACCTAATTTAGAGAATCTTCACCAAATTATCAGAAAATTGATTATTCTGAAAAATTCAGTTTCTTCAGAAAAGTCTGCTGCAGATTAGTCACTCATTGACCAATCAATCCTGTAAAGTTTTTGATAAAACTTTGCACAACACTTTGCCTTGAAGTTGCGCAACTTTGCCAAGTTAAATCTCTCAAAAAGATTAAGTACACACTGAGAAATGTGTGAAACACTTTACCTATGTCTGAAAGTGCTTCTCTGCAATGGCGACTTTGACACTTGCAACTTCTTAGCACTGGTTCTCCCAACTCTGAACCCGTTTGATCAAGATCTTCTAGCCATAGATAGCTTACCTTCCAACTTAGATTTTGAGCCCTCACTTGTGTAAAACTTTACACTGTGGACTGAGCACTGACCATTTCTTTGAAGATGAAATGTGCGCCAGATTTTTTGACTCTCAGAACATCTTCACATATGAATGTTCCTAAACAAAATTCTCACAGCCTGATTGAAATTAATCTCTCAAATTCTAGCCATAGATAGATTAGCTATGGACTTAGATATGTGCAAAAGGATTCTTCAAAAGATTAAGCACAAAAGGAGAATGGGAGAGAAGATCGACGCGCAGAATTCTACAACATTTTCTTCTTCATTACTTTTCATACATATGGTTGATGATACATACAATGTTCATCACCTCTTCACCTATTCTTCTCTATCTGATCTATATCACTCTCTCCTACTATGAATACGTATCTGTAGATATATATACGAGTCTAACTCGTCATCCTTTTCAAAATACATTGAACTATTTACAAGAGTAATATACAAAAGAAACCTTTCTGATTCTATTTTCTTCCTCTGAAAGTAATCTTCATTCTTCCACATATCTTCTCAATTTGATCTTCATATAATCACTATTGATGATTGTTCTGCTCCAACAGGCTTGGCTCCCCTTTGATTGTGAACCTCCTTGGTTCATTTCCTTGTTCATTAAAATTGATCAAATTCTAGTAGGGAATCCCTCACATAAACTGATCTGGTGAATGTTTTTCACCTTTCATCTCTCTCAAGCCATTGTTAGTGTGTGCAACAAGATCATCGTCTTCGATTGGGCTCCCAATTGAGCCTAAAGCATCTGCAAGCTCCTTATCCTTCAAAATGTACTCATTTATGTTAGTACTTGGTGATTTCATAAGAATATTCAGCTCATTCTTGAGCGGAACCTTCCTTGCCTTGGTTGATGAAGAGTAAAATCTCTCCAAGGTCTACCAAAACTTCTTGGATGTGTCCAAGTCTTGTATATGCCCTATCATGCTATTGCTTATGTGTTGGGATAGAACGAATATGACTCTCCTATCCCTTTCTATCCATTCATTAAGTGACTTGACCTACCCTTGAAGTGGTGGATCATGTACATGAGGCATTGGCTCTGTGCCACTCACTAATCCCCAGAATCCTTTGCCCATAAGGTAGTTGCTAACTCTAAATTTCCATGGCAGATATTTGCCTTTCTCTAACTTCTCTATTTGTGCATTATACTCAGCCATACTCAGCTCTAAGATGCTCCTCTAGCTTCTCCTCAAGTATTTTTATGCTTTAGAAGGTGTGGATATTACTTTTGATAGCTTCTCCCTTGCTAACCTTCGACTAGTTGAGATCTCGATCGATGTAGCCCCCTTTTGATGTCGTCTTTCTTTGATGAGTCCTCTTTGTGCTTCCACGAGTTGTCTTGATCCCTTCAAGTCTTCAATATGATGCCACTGATGTCTCCAAGCCTCCAAAATGGCTCTGATACCACTAATGGGGGATGATTCTAACACCCCAATGCAAAAATGGAAGATGGCTGCCCGCCACTAGGTCCACAAGCAGTGATATATCATCACTATTCTGAACTTCTTTTCTCTCCATCAATAGAGAGAATTAAAATGAGATTTTGCAGACTTGTAGTAGACTATAAGGGCTACCCAACTAGCTTTAAACATCCCAAATAGAAATTCTAGTTGGGAGAACCACCCTCTGCAAAAAAAGCTACCTGTTTGCAACACTCTCTGCCTATGTGCAAAGATATACCTTCACAAAGTTGGCACTTTCTCACAACTCATTCAGCCAAATAACTTGAAACTTTGGAAAAGTTCAGGGCACAATATGAGAGACCTGAAGCTTGAAATCAATGAAAATGATTATAATGAGAGATCAAACCATGCTCTGCAATCTGGTACAATCAGATTTGGAAAAGCCTAACTACACCTCTAGATAGAGAGCATCAAAATCATGAGAAAATGAGGTAAGCAAGCGAGGGGGCTTCTTTGTTGGAGTTTATGACCACTAAACTAAGTGGGAAACTCGTGGAATGCATACAACACAAGAAACAAAGGCAGGATGAGGTTTATATAGAGTTTTACTTTTCCTAGAATCTAGCTAACCACCCACCAATTAGTGTAGGTGCACTTTTTGGTGGTTGATTTGATGAGATTTGAATTTGATTGAGTTTGGTGAGCTTATAACTTTATTCGATGACTTTGGGTCCTCCTTTTTCATTGATCCACTTGCAAAACTCGTGGTTGAGCCTTTTTGCATGATTGAGACTTGATTTTCAACAATAAGGTGAGGAACCTCGAATACAGGAGTCCTTAAGAAATGGTCATGCATCCGGGCTTCTCTCATCTATACTTCTTGCATGAATAGAAAGCTTTCAAACCTATGCTTGTTGAGTGTCCACAAATCATCAATACAACTATAAATCTACTCATCTAGTAATAATTCATGTTCGATAGCAACTCATAGACTCGGTAAAATGGCCTCCATAGGAGCAATAGCTTTGATTCCATAGGCAAGTTTGAACAAGGTGTATCGTGTATACAAACCTTGTAAGTAGTGTGGTATGCCTAGAGAACAGTAGGCAAGAGTTCATGCCTGCAATCAAGACAAGCCAAAATTAATATTTTTAGCAAAGTGAGCACTGTTTTGTTAGTATTTTCCGCAAGGCCATTATCACAAGGATAATATGGAGTACTAAATTTTCATGTAATAAGAAAAGAGGTTGTCAATGCTTCAATGAGCTCATTTGCAAAATGAGTGCCTTTGTCCGTCACTAGTTCAAGGGGAAGACCAAAGCATGAAAAAAGATCTTGAGTCAGGCATCGGGCAACTATCATAGCAGTGGCAAAACAAACTACCTAGGCTTTTGCCCAAAGTGTAGCATAGTTGGTGCACGTCATAATAAAAATTAACACTAAAAGCAACAAAAGGAGTAATTTAGCCAATAAAATCCAAGCCCCATTTTTGGAATGGTTCTAAGGGGAGAATAGGCTCTAAACAAAAATGATTTCACGCTAGGGGTTGACCAGTTTGTCGGTAGGGAACACACTGCCAGACATGCTCATGCACATCTCGATCCATGGTCGTTGTTGTGAAATACAACTACTACTCATAAATCTAACTACCAAGACCACACTCCTAAGAGAGAGCACGTATCCACCCATCCGACTCCACCTATATATATACCTCTAGGACAAGGGGGTGCATGTCCTTGGGTTTGGCCAAGTTTCTAGCCAAGTGGCCCTCATCTGGACACTTTCCCCAAGGGTGATCACATGCCTTCTAATTTCTTAAGGTCTATCACATGCCTTCTAAATCAAATGAGGATTCTTCTCTCGTGTACACACAAGGTGGCTCCTAGAGAAGCTTCTCCCAAGACTAACATTCCCACATCTTAGGATAAATCAAGCCTAAGGTTCCAACCATTCAATTGGGAGCTCATGAGAATAAATAATTTAAAGGCAAAAAAGAAGGTTTCAACCCAAAGCTTTAAGGCATGTTCCAAGGGTAATTCAAGGGCTAAAGCAAGGCAAATATACATCATATTCTAACCTTTAGAATCCATACATTTTCCTTCTTAACCCATGAATTATGCAACATTCTTCCCCCCTTAAAGCATTTTCATCCTGGAAAATGAGTAGAAGTACCATATGTGGAGTATTCCCTCATGCACCATGATCTATGCTCTGAGCATGGTCATATCTCTCTTTTGATTCATTTCCAGCAATGAAATAAGGGCTTCTCGCTACCTTAATCTGAAAGGAAAGGAATCAAATCCCTACCCAAATCACTTTTCCAAATGTACATGGATGTTATGTACCTGTGGACTAGTGAGATGGGTGGATTTCTTTGGTGGTCTTTTTCTTTTGGAACTTTCACAAACCTCAAGCTCCATAAAATAGTACATTTTAGTACACTTTTTATTTTCCTAGAAATGTATATTTCTTAGGATTGTGTAATAGGGATCCTATCTCTTTATTGAAAGGGCCTGATACTAGATTCATCTTCCACTTTCAATAGAAAGGAGAGGAATCTTCAAATGTTCTGAACTTAGCTTATTCTTTTATAGTCCTTCTCAAAATACAAATATACATTATTTGTATTTGATAGGACTTAGCTAAAGATATGAACTTAGCAAAGTAACTTTAGTGAGTCACCTGCCAAGACATGCTCAATAAAATGAGGAGAAATGCTATATTCTTCTCATTCCTTGGCAACTTAGTTGAACTTATTTCAATCATCCAAATTTCTTAAAACATAAGGTTCAATTATTCCAAATGACAATATAGCCAATTTTGAAAGTTCATATTCTTTGATTTTCCCTAGATTAAGTCTTAGAGTAGAATTTAATCCTTTTGAAAGATCTTTGACATTTAGGGCTTGGATCCAAAGATGTCTTTAGGAATTGGATTTTTCTAGTAAGAAGGGACTACAACAACCATATTGAAGAACAAGACGATTCACTACTCATCATGAATATGAAATCCAAGCAAGGTAATCCTTGAAAACTGCAAGAAATTGATGTTCATTTAGTTTCCTATCCAAATGGGAGGTTCATTTATGCTCAATCCTTGATTGAAAAAGCTCCCAAATATCCTTGAGTTTAAGCTTCCATTATCCTTAAGTTCAGTGTCCCATACCAATGAACCCACCTAAGTGATATTGTAAACCTAGATGTTCCATACCATCTGGTTTACAATCTCACCTTAGTATAGAAAATTTTAACTCTTACTCAATGACTACTTACTAAGATGGTTTTATTCATCTTAGTCTTACCATGGAGACTTTGTTCCTCAAAGTACCACCAAACGTTTTGTAAGTTGTGCCCTTACCAAGTCTTCATTTGTTCTTGATAAGACTTTGAAGACTAAGCCTTCATATAACTATTTCTTAAATCAGATGCGATCAAAGTTATCTTTATTTATGGCATTTGATGATAGAGTTAGTATTCTCATACTAGATATTATCTATTGACATAAGTATGCATCTGTTTCAAATGATGTAGTTAATTATAAGCTTTGCTACATGGTTGCCTCTTTAACCATATTGTTAAGTTGCTTCTTACTCATACAACACATTTTGGAGTAGAGGTTTTTTAGGGTATCTTACAACCCTTTAGTTTTCTTTTTCTCCAAAAGTACTCCTAAAGAATATCTTTTAAAGTTCCAAGTAGATCATACCTCTTTTCAATAAACAAAGAATTTTGTTGGGGAAGAAGTGAACACTTCAAAAGGGTGAAATGGTTCAATCGCTTTTTCCATATTATGTCATTTTATGACATTCTCTTCCCTCTTTTTGTGTGATCATTGTCCTCAATGATCAGATGTTGAAGTTCTTATGAGCTTCTTAACATCATTCATGATTAACCCATGTATGTAGGGTCTCATATAGGATTTTGATTTCTCTATTTAATCCAAATTCGTATTATCACTATATAAGAAGAGAAACATTGCTGGATTTGTAACCCAATTCCTTGGCCTTGTTGATCAGGCATGCCATGGGTATTTATGGAACTTGAGAGTCCATAAGTAAGACTCGAGAGCTTAAAGTTTCTCTATCTTTGATAAATTTTGTTGGCTTATGGATTAAGCCAACATATAAAAAGCATAAAAGTTAATGGCTATTGAATCACATATCCTCAATATTCCATTAAACTTTTATGCTTTTGACTTCATAGTTAGAAGTCATTTCCTATGTTAACCTTAAACTTAGAGAACTTAATTTCTTTCTCATGTCCCATCAACCCATGGAGATGTGATTTAATTCATGGATACATAGTGTATGCCAAAAACATATACATCTTTGTTTTAAGATGCTTAGCATGCATAAGGTTAAAAAATTGAACCCCTCTTTAAAGCATGCATGGAGCTCTTTTTTAGAACTCCATTCTATGTATGAAAGTGCATCCAGTATATGCTCATGGTTTTCCATTCATGTTCATTTCATGCTATGATGGACATTCCATGTCTCTTTTCTAACAATATGTTAGGTGATCTACATAATTATCTTTCCATTAATACACAATGTTAATGAATCACTTTATTTATCATTCAATGTGCATTAGGATTTCACCTAATTCATTTAAAGTGCATGGTTTCATGCATTGCCTTAGCATGGGAAACAAAGAAAATAAAGATGAACAAATTGGAAGTTGTACTTACCTCCATCATAGTTTTGTCCATCCATTGATCCTCTATAGGAGGAACTTGTTCATTTGGGTATTTGTATTTGGAGGTTGCGAGGTTAGGCCATCATATCTTCAAGATCTCCTCCAATGTTTCTTTTTTAGGCATCTTCATACTTACTTGCATGCTCAACAACATATTTAACCTCACATAAACTCTAAGTATGCATATTGGCACTTTGACATTACTTTATCCATGCCATGTAAACAGTATAAATGCTCAAAACTTATGTATCCCACCATTTTCATGTACCTATAAGGTACTTAAAATAAAATGAGTATGAAAAATAAAGAAATGGACGACTTAGCTTCAATGCCTCATAACATCTATTTGTAGAAACTTGGTTGTCTTGGACTTTTTATGTCCAAGATGAAGCTCATCATTCTTCTTTCTCTTTTCTTCATATTTTTCTGGAGTTTCACTTGCCTTAGCATCAAATATGACAATATACATGAATCGTTTTTTCTAAAAAAGCGAAAGATTCGTTAAATAAAATCCAAAAATACTTAGCTTTGGAGACTTGTCATTTGTTGAGGTTGAAAGTGAAGGAGTCATGTCTTTCCTTCAAACTCCATAGCTTTGAATGGATTTGACCAATCCTTCTCTTTTCCTCCTCCTTTTGGGAACAACATTTGCAAAGCAATAGCTTTGATTCCATAGGCAAGTTTGAACAAGGTGTATCGTGTATACAAACCTTGTAAGTAGTGTGGTATGCCTAGAGAACAGTAGGCAAGAGTTCATGCCTGCAATCAAGACAAGCCAAAATTAATATTTTTAGCAAAGTGGGCACTGTTTTGTTAGTATTTTCCGCAAGGCCATTATCACAAGGATAATATGGAGTACTAAATTTTCATGTAATAAGAAAAGAGGTTGTCAATGCTTCAATGAGCTCATTTGCAAAATGAGTGCCTTTGTCCGTCACTAGTTCAAGGGGAAGACCAAAGCATGAAAAAAGATCTTGAGTCAGGCATCGGGCAACTATCATAGCAGTGGCAAAACAAACTACCTAGGCTTTTGCCCAAAGTGTAGCATAGTTGGTGCACGTCATAATAAAAATTAACACTAAAAGCAACAAAAGGAGTAATTTAGCCAATAAAATCCAAGCCCCATTTTTGGAATGGTTCTAAGGGGAGAATAGGCTCTAAACAAAAATGATTTCACGCTAGGGGTTGACCAGTTTGTCGGTAGGGAACACACTGCCAGACATGCTCATGCACATCTCGATCCATGGTCGTTGTTGTGAAATACAACTACTACTCATAAATCTAACTACCAAGACCACACTCCTAAGAGAGAGCACGTATCCACCCATCCGACTCCACCTATATATATACCTCTAGGACAAGGGGGTGCATGTCCTTGGGTTTGGCCAAGTTTCTAGCCAAGTGGCCCTCATCTGGACACTTTCCCCAAGGGTGATCACATGCCTTCTAATTTCTTAAGGTCTATCACATGCCTTCTAAATCAAATGAGGATTCTTCTCTCGTGTACACACAAGGTGGCTCCTAGAGAAGCTTCTCCCAAGACTAACATTCCCACATCTTAGGATAAATCAAGCCTAAGGTTCCAACCATTCAATTGGGAGCTCATGAGAATAAATAATTTAAAGGCAAAAAAGAAGGTTTCAACCCAAAGCTTTAAGGCATGTTCCAAGGGTAATTCAAGGGCTAAAGCAAGGCAAATATACATCATATTCTAACCTTTAGAATCCATACATTTTCCTTCTTAACCCATGAATTATGCAACATTCTTCCCCCCTTAAAGCATTTTCATCCTCGAAAATGAGTAGAAGTACCATATGTGGAGTATTCCCTCATGCACCATGATCTATGCTCTGAGCATGGTCATATCTCTCTTTTGATTCATTTCCAGCAATGAAATAAGGGCTTCTCGCTACCTTAATCTGAAAGGAAAGGAATCAAATCCCTACCCAAATCACTTTTCCAAATGTACATGGATGTTATGTACCTGTGGACTAGTGAGATGGGTGGATTTCTTTGGTGGTCTTTTTCTTTTGGAACTTTCACAAACCTCAAGCTCCATAAAATAGTACATTTTAGTACACTTTTTATTTTCCTAGAAATGTATATTTCTTAGGATTGTGTAATAGGGATCCTATCTCTTTATTGAAAGGGCCTGATACTAGATTCATCTTCCACTTTCAATAGAAAGGAGAGGAATCTTCAAATGTTCTGAACTTAGCTTATTCTTTTATAGTCCTTCTCAAAATACAAATATACATTATTTGTATTTGATAGGACTTAGCTAAAGATATGAACTTAGCAAAGTAACTTTAGTGAGTCACCTGCCAAGACATGCTCAATAAAATGAGGAGAAATGCTATATTCTTCTCATTCCTTGGCAACTTAGTTGAACTTATTTCAATCATCCGAATTTCTTAAAACATAAGGTTCAATTATTCCAAATGACAATATAGCCAATTTTGAAAGTTCATATTCTTTGATTTTCCCTAGATTAAGTCTTAGAGTAGAATTTAATCCTTTTGAAAGATCTTTGACATTTAGGGCTTGGATCCAAAGATGTCTTTAGGAATTGGATTTGTCTAGTAAGAAGGGACTACAACAACCATATTGAAGAACAAGACGATTCACTACTCATCATGAATATGACATCCAAGCAAGGTAATCCTTGAAAACTGCAAGAAATTGATGTTCATTTAGTTTCCTATCCAAATGGGAGGTTCATTTATGCTCAATCCTTGATTGAAAAAGCTCCCAAATATCCTTGAGTTTAAGCTTCCATTATCCTTAAGTTCAGTGTCCCATACCAATGAACCCACCTAAGTGATATTGTAAACCTAGATGTTCCATACCATCTGGTTTACAATCTCACCTTAGTATAGAAAATTTTAACTCTTACTCAATGACTACTTACTAAGATGGTTTTATTCATCTTAGTCTTACCATGGAGACTTTGTTCCTCAAAGTACCACCAAACGTTTTGTAAGTTGTGCCCTTACCAAGTCTTCATTTGTTCTTGATAAGACTTTGAAGACTAAGCCTTCATATAACTATTTCTTAAATCAGATGCGATCAAAGTTATCTTTATTTATGGCATTTGATGATAGAGTTAGTATTCTCATACTAGATATTATCTATTGACATAAGTATGCATCTGTTTCAAATGATGTAGTTAATTATAAGCTTTGCTACATGGTTGCCTCTTTAACCATATTGTTAAGTTGCTTCTTACTCATACAACACATTTTGGAGTAGAGGTTTTTTAGGGTATCTTACAACCCTTTAGTTTTCTTTTTCTCCAAAAGTACTCCTAAAGAATATCTTTTAAAGTTCCAAGTAGATCATACCTCTTTTCAATAAACAAAGAATTTTGTTGGGGAAGAAGTGAACACTTCAAAAGGGTGAAATGGTTCAATCGCTTTTTCCATATTATGTCATTTTATGACATTCTCTTCCCTCTTTTTGTGTGATCATTGTCCTCAATGATCAGATGTTGAAGTTCTTATGAGCTTCTTAACATCATTCATGATTAACCCATGTATGTAGGGTCTCATATAGGATTTTGATTTCTCTATTTAATCCAAATTCGTATTATCACTATATAAGAAGAGAAACATTGCTGGATTTGTAACCCAATTCCTTGGCCTTGTTGATCAGGCATGCCATGGGTATTTATGGAACTTGAGAGTCCATAAGTAAGACTCGAGAGCTTAAAGTTTCTCTATCTTTGATAAATTTTGTTGGCTTATGGATTAAGCCAACATATAAAAAGCATAAAAGTTAATGGCTATTGAATCACATATCCTCAATATTCCATTAAACTTTTATGCTTTTGACTTCATAGTTAGAAGTCATTTCCTATGTTAACCTTAAACTTAGAGAACTTAATTTCTTTCTCATGTCCCATCAACCCATGGAGATGTGATTTAATTCATGGATACATAGTGTATGCCAAAAACATATACATCTTTGTTTTAAGATGCTTAGCATGCATAAGGTTAAAAAATTGAACCCCTCTTTAAAGCATGCATGGAGCTCTTTTTTAGAACTCCATTCTATGTATGAAAGTGCATCCAGTATATGCTCATGGTTTTCCATTCATGTTCATTTCATGCTATGATGGACATTCCATGTCTCTTTTCTAACAATATGTTAGGTGATCTACATAATTATCTTTCCATTAATACACAATGTTAATGAATCACTTTATTTATCATTCAATGTGCATTAGGATTTCACCTAATTCATTTAAAGTGCATGGTTTCATGCATTGCCTTAGCATGGGAAACAAAGAAAATAAAGATGAACAAATTGGAAGTTGTACTTACCTCCATCATAGTTTTGTCCATCCATTGATCCTCTATAGGAGGAACTTGTTCATTTGGGTATTTGTATTTGGAGGTTGCGAGGTTAGGCCATCATATCTTCAAGATCTCCTCCAATGTTTCTTTTTTAGGCATCTTCATACTTACTTGCATGCTCAACAACATATTTAACCTCACATAAACTCTAAGTATGCATATTGGCACTTTGACATTACTTTATCCATGCCATGTAAACAGTATAAATGCTCAAAACTTATGTATCCCACCATTTTCATGTACCTATAAGGTACTTAAAATAAAATGAGTATGAAAAATAAAGAAATGGACGACTTAGCTTCAATGCCTCATAACATCTATTTGTAGAAACTTGGTTGTCTTGGACTTTTTATGTCCAAGATGAAGCTCATCATTCTTCTTTCTCTTTTCTTCATATTTTTCTGGAGTTTCACTTGCCTTAGCATCAAATATGACAATATACATGAATCGTTTTTTCTAAAAAAGCGAAAGATTCGTTAAATAAAATCCAAAAATACTTAGCTTTGGAGACTTGTCATTTGTTGAGGTTGAAAGTGAAGGAGTCATGTCTTTCCTTCAAACTCCATAGCTTTGAATGGATTTGACCAATCCTTCTCTTTTCCTCCTCCTTTTGGGAACAACATTTGCAAAAGGAGTGTTGAAGCTCAAGGTCAAGGACGGAGCATGGAAGCACTTCAAGGAAGTGGACACACAAGAAGAAGGAGCAAGTAGGGAGCTCTAAGAAGCACCTGTCAAATTTTCAGAAGAAATCCCTATAAAAATAGTGATTTTTATCATTAAAAACCATTGTAAATACAATTTCCCATTTTTCTAACTTCATTTTGTTCAAATCGAGGATTCCCCGAGCTTGAGGAGTATTAGAACTATCATCTTGCCAATTTTCATAATTTTTAGACTCCGTTTGAGCCCCCAAATAAGCCCTGGAGCCTATTTGTTAACTAGGCCAAACACTAGGTCTGGATAGGGTCAAAACCACTCAAAAAACTATAAAAAGGGCTGGAGAGCTCATTTTCGAGGTTAGCTTGTTGTAGATTTCAGCTTTGTAAGAGAACTCTTTTGCAATCCAAGTCCTTCCATTGTTCCACTCTTTGCTCTTACTTTGTGCGCGTGTGTGTGTATGTGTGTGCATGCTTGTGTGTCATCACTCACGCACTTGTGCCATCACTTGCTCACGGTCTTCATACCGGTCTTCACGTCTCCACGGATTGACATTTATGAGGTGCATCTCCTCACGTTGGTACTCACCATTGTGCTAGAGTGACACCAAATTTGGCACCGTTGCCAGGGAGAGAGCTTGGAGGATGAGCATGTGACGGTAAGACGTAGAGTAGCGACGTTGGAAGGTAAAAAAATCACCATTTTTAGTTCAGTTTTTGAGTTTTTCTTCTCCTTCATCTTCATCATCATCAACATCTCCACCCACCTTCATCTTCTCAATTTTTTCCATTTTTTAGAGTACATTCACCTCACTTTTTACTTGTGGTTGTGAGAAAGAGCCTTAGAGAGGGTGCGGAACTAAAACGCTGAAGAAATAGTACCCATAGTACCGAAATAGCCGAAAATCGGAGTGATCTATCCCGGACATGACATAACCTGCCCCAAGTATCGTGAGTGCAATATCGTGGGTTTGAAGGGAGATTTGGCATCTACAGACAGATAGAAGTGACAAGGAGGACACAAGGTACTCATATTTGCAAAAATTTTTTGAATTTGGACTCCAAAAAATCCAAGTATCGTGTTCTTCCGCGGTTGAGTATCGCGATATCTGGATATCGTGAACTTTTGTGGTCGAGTATCACGATACTTAGGCTTGTGAGATATCGAGTATCGTTGAGGAAGTTCTCCCAATACTTGTCACATATCGTATATCGTGAAAGTTTCTTCCGTGATACCTGGGAGATATCGTGTATCATGGAGTATTTATCGCGATACTTGGGGCATATCCTGTATCGTGGAGCTCTGAAAGCGATATTTGGCAAGTATCGAATATCATGGGATTTTTCTTGGTTGAATATCGACTATCATCAAAGTTTTCTACGACATTTGTTGAATATCGTGTATCGTGAATTTCTTTTCTGGATACTTGTTCCATATCGTGTATCGCTGAACTTTTCACGATACCTCACAGATATTGAGTATCGTTGATTTGGCTCTGGCGATACCTATGCAATATCGTGTATCGTTGAATTTTACTCGTGACAGCTAGCACATATCGTGTATCGTGAGATTCTTCTCGCGACATCTGTCGGATATCGAGTATCGTGAACCTACTCCTGTGTCAAGTGTCATGTATCATTTAGTTGAGATATCTTGTATCGTGGCAAAGCAAGTATCGTGTATTGCCTGTTCTGCAGTAATCCGAGAGAGGTCCTGTTTCCCTGTTTTAACCCCCAGAACCCTGAATTGGCATAAATTTCTCATAGGAAATCCGTTTGCAGTGATTTTGGGTTTGTGGGAAAGCTCGTGTGGATTATTAGATATAGTATTTTGAAGTTGACCCTGAGGTGGACTAGGAAACCAAGGAGTTCTAAAGGATTTTGAGCAATACAAGGGGAAATTTTGGACTTGTAGTCAAAGCTTATGAACCTAAGATTTGGTAGACACCTAGGCAAGGATAGACAAAGCATTAAATCCTCTGAGGCTAGTGTCAACCATACTGCTAAGTCTTGGGCACAACAACTAAGTGGTTATCCCTACGTGCTAAGTCCCAAAACAAGTGACTCAGAAATGTCTTTCAACATGGAAAGACCCACACGTAGCTCAGGTACTTCCTATTTAGAGACACCAGAAGGTCCCTATAAGACACAATTGGAATACATCAGGACCAACCAATTAGGTGCTCGCATCTATGAGGATGGTCTGAGATGATCAGTGGTCCAGCTCAAAAATCCTGACCAACCCTTTGGACTTGAACACCCAGTGGTCAAGTTTGAAGAAGTGCATACATTGATAAGGAAGGAACCATGTATGTGGTTACCAGCCTACCAGACATGACATATGAGTTTGGAAACATCATTTCTGAGAACGAGATAGGAGACCTAGAGCAAGGAGACCTAGGACGAGAACCCAAGACACCTAGAGGTAAGTCAGTCTTGACTAGAGTGATCACTCGAGAATGGATTTCCCAAGACAACAAAAGCACAGAGCTATTCTTGAATAGATAAACGAAGGAAGCCTTTTGGAGATTCAAGCGAGATCAACCGAGCCCAATAGTCACCATCTATGAGTTCAAGGATCCGGAGACACCAAGGAAAGTTGTCTATCTAGATCACACATCTGAGAAAATGTTCTTGGTGACAGAGCAGGATAGGCATGCATACACTTGGTAGGGTGAAACAATTTTCCCTCCATCAAGATCTAATGTTTCCCAAGGCCTCCGAGAAGCAGGATCATCCAGGGCTCATGAAACCTAGAGGGAAAGAACTAGAGAGAGAGACTTGAGGTAAGCTTTGCACACAGAGTGGGTAGAGATCGATCAAGAATTGAAAATGAAAGACCTGAAAGAGAGAGACATAGCGTACATATGCATCAAAGAGACAAACATGATTTCCCATTGCCTAGACCACGAGAGCACTCAAGAACCCTTAGACCCTCTCAAGTGGTTAAGACAATGAAGAACTATTTTGATGGGTTAGGAGATCCTTATGATCATGTGGCCGAGTTCAAGCAAGTGTTAAGAGTTGAACAAGTCGAGGACTTGTTCACTCAGTTCGAGGTATTTGGTTTGACTCTTAAAGGTACTACCTTAGCTTGGTTTCAACCCCTAAATAGTCGCAACTATCGAGACATAGGCTAACTACTAGAAGAATTCATTGTAGAGTTTTCCAAGAGTGGTATAAGGCATAACACATCATCCTTGATCCACAGCTTAATGCAGACACCCCAAGAAACAGTGTGACTTGCAGGAAGAAGGTTTAGACAGTACTTGGTAAGATGCCCTATGCCAGAATTACCCACAGCAGCCAAACAAGTGGCCTTGTTTTTAGACGGTTTACTCAGCACAAAGTTAAGGTCATATGTGTACTTGAAAGAGCCTAGATCCATAGAAGAGTGTGTGTGCATGTGCATTGACATAGAAGACAACTTGGGTGAGGAGTTAGGACTGTCCAAACTCTATAAAGATTCTAACAGTTCTACTAGTCATACCTCTAGAGCCTCCAATGAGATAGATGAGATAGCGGAGCAGGTTGCCAAGAGGCTAGGAGTTCAAAATAGACAAATGCCAAGGGTCACCTCATTGAAATGATGTTACAACTATGGAGGAGACCACATGGCTAATGTTTTTCCAATGATGGCTCAGCCCCAAGGAAACCCTAATGCTCTATATTGCACTATTGAGAGAAAATACACGAACCATACGGCTCAAGATTGTCCCTATAATAGGAAGGCTGTGAGACAAAATTATCAGCAACCTTATGAGTAGGGCAGGTATGAGAACCAATACCAAGAGCCATATTATAGGCCACAACAACAATATCAACCTCAATACCAGAGGCAATATCAAGCACCAAACATACCACAACTTGTCCTAGGAAACCAACCACCAGCTCTTGCCAATGTGATCCCAGTTAAATATACCATGGCGGAGGAGAACCATAATAGAGCAATGGTGCCACTAGCCCCGTTGGTCTCAAAAAATGACTCTCACACTCAAGGATTAGAATACTTCCATGAAGATAGTTCACAAGCTTATTACATAGAGTCACTTGAGTAAAGTGAGACTTCTACATATCAATATGAGACACCACCGATGGAACAAAATTGGGAGTCAGAATACTCCAATGTTATGTACACATATCCAAACCCTAGGCCCCAAGCGAGACAAGCGAGACCACAAGCCCCTAGAGGACCATGCTTTAGATGTCAGGGCAACCATTTCGTTCGTGAATGTCCCCACCAACCAACCCTGGGACAAGGACAAAACATCACCATACAAGGCTTTTGTCCTGAATGTGGCAAGGAACATCTCCCGAGAGAGTTTCCTAGAAACCCCTCTAGTGCACCCAAGAATACACCCATCAATGTGGTAGGCTTAGTGGCAGATTCAAGTTCAAGTAGCAGTAACGTGGCTCCTGTACAGGCACTTATAGGGCACAAGCATTAAAACAAGATAAACCGACGGAGTAGCCAAAGCCAAGTGACTGGGGAGAGTCTAGTAAGACGAAACCAAGAACATGGAAGGATACCAAAGAGAAGGCTAATCGCAAGTGGAACAAAAAGATATCCAAACTAGAAGAAATCCTAAGGGATACCAAAACAAAAATAGAAGACATTGCATTTCAAAGCCCCTCTCATGCCGAACCTCCATCCACACCACCTCATTCCACCCAACCGCCCATTGTAAATAGACCGCAATCAGGGTCTGATCTTGTAGATCCAATGAAAGATCACTGCCAAGGAAAGCTTATGTTCCTGATTCTATAGATGACGGAGCACCTCTTTCAATTCAACAGTACTCTCAGGAGTTCTTGCGGGAAATACAACAAGAGAAATGGGCCAAGGAGAAGGGTAATCCCCCTCCTATTCCTGAGATTGATGACCTTCATGATCAATTTCCCCAAGACATTCCGTCTATCTATGGAGACCAAACATAGCAACATGAAGATGAAAGATTAGATTTCAAATCTAATTCTTTACAAGAGTTGCCACAATTCCAGGCCCATGGGAAGTTGAATCTCTCCAGATCAGAGCTCCCACAATAATGGTAAGATTTAAGACTCAGTGGTTCCAAGAAACACTTACGTCATGAAGAACACTAAGGTTCAATGTCATCTCACCGTAGAAGAGCTGCTCAAAGCAAAACCTGAGCTATGGAATCATGTGAAGGTTCAGGTTCCTAAACTTGATTCCAATATGCCAAAAGCAGGCTCTAAGCAAAAAGTTCAAGAGACACCTCTTGATAAAATAGGAGACATGGGCAAAGGTGAAGAAGGTAACACTTATCTTCTGATCACCTATCAAGGTTACACAACCAAAGCAATTATAGATTCGGGTGCTGGTGTTGCTATTTCAACCACCTCCTTGTGGAAGCGATGGGGCAAACCCACATTAAGAACAACTATAATGAAGCTTCAAATGGCAGAAGGTCATTTTGAAAGAACTCTAGGATTGCTTGAAGGGATAACTCTAACCACTTGTGGTGTAGCGTTTGAACATACATTTGCTATATGTGACTTTGAGAAAAATAATGTCTATGAGATGATCCTAGGAAGACCATTCCTACGACAGTTGCAAATTGTACAAGATTGGGGAACCAACTCCTTGTACTTGCAACACTTAGGGGTCACCACCAAGGTCAATTTGAAGGATTACACCTTTAGAGATGTACCACCGCTAGAGTGGAATCCTATCCACAAAGCCAAAGAATATTCTATCTCTCTGCATTCTGGAAGTTCACCCGATCCATCATGGCTGCATGAAGATACTCATTTGTGGATGTGCAAGGTCGCGGAGGAAGAGGAAATGCGCCTAAAAGCGAGAGAAGAAGGAACTTCTCAAGGAGATAGACCAGTTAAAGACCCAACCTATACACTGATGATATTTCCAGATGAGGAATTTGAGCCTCACGGTTGGGCAGTAATCTTAGCTACCATGGACATTGTAGTCAAAGAAGAACAATGGACACCTCATTGTGATGAGGAGGGTTACGATATTTCCATGTTCATGTGTGAGCCCTTGTTGGAAGAGTGTGATCCTAGTGAGGTCATAGAAGAAGAAGAGAATGATGATGATCTAGAATCCATTGTGATGGATACTTACTTTGACTCAGAGGAGCACTATTTAGAAGACATAGGAGTGTTGACCCAAAAAGAAGAAGAACCTCTCACCAGTATTAAAACTGTAAATTCCAAAAATGGAAGTGAAGGAGGTCACAAGAAAAAGAAAAGAAAAGCAGTGAAACAAGAAGAGGAGCAATCATTGTTTGAATTACCACAAAATTTCAAGAAATATGAAGTGGAAGACCGGAAAATTTTGGTACGAATGCCTAAGAGAGAGGCCATCATAGGAGAAGCCAATGATAATAAAGAAAATACCAAAAAGATTGTAGTGACCATTGAAGGGAATGAAGAGAGATGTACATACATAGGAGATGACCTAAGTGCAAAAGAAGAAGTAGAGCTTGTGGCTCTATTAAGGGAATATAAGGACGTGTTTGCGTGGCACTATAGAGATCTGAAGGGATTAGATCCAAAAATTTGTTCTCATACTATCCCGATGACCGTTGATGCCAAGCCCACCAAACAAAAGCCCTACACATATAATGACAATTATGATGTTGAAATAAAAGAAGAAATTGAGAGGTTGATTGAAGCTAGATTTATCTATGAAATTGAGCATACTGAGTGGGTGTCCCCCATCAAAGATAAAGAATCGAAAGAAGGAGATCTAGTGCTGGTTTACACGCTAAAGCAACATGCCCGTAAGTTGGAAAAACGAGGATATGGACCCATGATCATTAATAGAATTTCCACCAGTGATGCGGTTCAATTGGCCACTTTAGAAGGTGATATCTTGCCAAACTATATAAGTGGTTGTCGAGTCAAGTTATATCAAGAACCTCTTACAGAGGATATGCTAATGAGACTCAACACTACTAAGAAGCAAAAAGAAGAGGAGTTAAGGGTTAGAGAAGAAGCACACGCAGAGGCTAGAGAGCGCATAAGGCAAAATAAGTTGAGGCGGCTAGGCCTAGATGTCAACACAAAAGCCCCAAAATATCACATGGACATGTGCCAAAAATGGGGCATAATTACTTCTTGAATAATCGACCGACGCCCCTTTTTGACGGTAGAGGTAGGACAAGGAAAGAGTGTAAAGACTGTGAGAGCCTTGGTTGACTCAGGTGCAGCAACTAGTGCAGTGACTTTCGTACTGCCAAGAGCTACGATTGAACATCAAGCACATAGAAGCCTATCTCATAGGTTTAGGAGGTGTGGAAACCCCTTGTTTGGGCAAGGTGGAACTTCCCATCTACCTTCAAGATGTTCCAATGAAATTCAAAATGCTAGTGTGTCAAGATGAGGACCTTACAGAGCCACTTGTCTTGGGTCAAGATTGGATCTATGAACATGCAGTTAACTTGAACCTAAGAAGCCAACTTCTTCAAGCTTGGGTACAGGAACAATGCATTACATTAGAATTAGAGAATTGCATGCTCACAAATCCAGGTGTCACACATTCTCTTAGTTCTTCCAGCACTAATCTTAGCAAAAACGATGTTGTATGTGTCAAAAGCTCTATGTTCCAGAAGAACTCAATCATGGAAGAACAAGCTCAAAGACAAGTGGACTCATCCTCTTGCTCAAAGACTAAAGCAGTCACAACAACTCAACCAAAGCAGCAAGTGAAACAGCCCAAGAGAACTGCTATATCCAATCAGAAGACAAAATTCAAGAAGAAAGAAAAGGAGAGCAACCACCAGCTTTGCTGCAACAATTTCCATCCAAGTGGGCTAATCATGCCAAAAGAAGCAGCAAGAAACAAGGACAAGCTCAACCACAAGGTCTCCGACAAATGTGGGTATCGAAGCAATCGATGATGGCCGACCACAACGGCATACAAATTTGGATACGTAAGAAATTAGTGGAAGCTCAGCATGGGCGATTACATATGTGGGTTCCCAAAGCACTCTTACATACACAAAGGTCTATGCTCTCCACCATGCACACAGTCTCAACAAAGAAGCCAAGGAGAGAAAAGGGTAAGAACCGAGCATAGAGAACAAAAGAAGATAAACTCAACCCACTAGCAAAGGTAAGAAGACAACCATCAAGGGTATGGATTTGGAAGCCAAAAGCATCAATCACACCCACTAAACCAAAGAGCCAACCACGGGGGTTAAAAAATTCAAGCAACGATCCACGGATGAAGAAGCCACAGTTGATCTCTACGCAGTCCAACACTATTCTCAAATGGATCCCTAAAGGGAGGAATGGTCAATTGTCATTCAACCATCGACTTATCACATCATTTCAAGATCCACTGGCTACCTCCAACAAAGATTGCATCAACATCCACCAACAACAATGAAAGCCTCGACGTGCAACAACCATGTGCCTTTGGCGTAACCTTGTCTTTTGCACCATGCAAGTCATGCATGTCCAAAGTATGCATCTATATAGGGCCACATTACACGGCCGTGCATAGACACAATTGAGAAATCCCAGGCACATGAGACACAATTTCCACATGTAAAATATTTTCTTGATACTAACCTCTCTCTTCTTGTTTTCTTCCATTTCTTCCAAAAAAAAAGAAAAGAGAGAGAGAAAGTCAAGACTGTGCACCTGAAGAATCTCATAAAGTGAACCATCAGCAAGGACGTCCATCGCAAGACAAACACGCTAATGGTCACTCATCATGATGGGAGTATACCACGAAGAGATGAAAATCGACGGATCTTTCACCATGTTAAGAATTGTATGCTCCAACAACACTATAACCATGATTAATTAGGAAACCTCTTCATCAGCATACCCTTGAGCACTTAGCTCAAGACCCAACTTTTTGCACCATAATTCTTCCAATGCATTTCCCAAGTATGCATGCATAGGGCTACATTACAAGGCCATGCACAAGGCACATTCCTTTTCAACCCATGCACTAATGCACTTACCCATCATCCATTCTGGGTTACAAGTACGTGGCATGAAAACTATGAAAGCCATCTTTGAAAGGAACAGAGGACATCAAGGTGACAACAACAAGCATAAGGAAGCAATCCACCACCGAGAGTTGCGCTTAATCAACATTGACAACCTCTTTTGAGCTGCTAGCAATTTTGGAAAGCTCACAAATGCACCATCAAGCTGGAATACAAGGAAGAAGTGAAGTGTTTCAATGGCGATGCACCACAGTGCGCTCTCCTTCTCGAGAGCTCCATGACGATATGCTCGGAGTAGAAAACCAAGCTCTAGAGGCCGCACATAGTACTCCGCACAGAGGCTGTAGAATACACAAAAAAACACAGTACACTGGAAGCACGAGACAGATTTCTTAGGTCTTACAAATGCAGTCGAACTTACCATCTGTGACTGACCAGGCCACTATATGTTTTATTAAAGAACATATACAAAGAAGTGTCCGGTGGCCATTTGGCCTTTCACATGGACACTAACGGTAACAATCTCCCACTAAAGGCCAATATGGCTAGAGTAACTATGGGAGAAAAAATAAAGAATGATAAAGAATACCTGAGTGTAAGTATACAAACTATACCTCCCACCTGATGGGCATGTTACACAGTATACAAGTGACTGCGTAAGATCAAGAATCAAGTAACCCCCATCAAGTGACAATAGTGTCAAAAGTTATCCTGTGGTAGAGCTTTAGTCAAAGCATCTGCAACATTATCTTGAGTGTGAACCTTCTCAAGAATAATGCTCTCAGTGGCTAAGCAATCTCTAATGAAGTGATACCTCACCTCAATGTGCTTGGTCTTTGCATGATAGACCGGATTCTTAGCCAAAGCAATGGCACTCTAACTATCACTGAGCAAGTGAGGTACATGCTGAGGTAAACCCATATCACAAGCAAGACGAGAAAGCCACAGTGCTTCCTTACATGCCTCACTTGCTGCAACATACTCTGCTTCTGTGGTGGAAACAACTGTACATTCTTGAAGACGAGATCTCCAAGAGATAGCACCTCCAGCAAAATGAAAAATGTACCCTGATGTAGACTTACGATTGTCTACACAACCAGCATAGTCAAAATCTGTGTAACCAATAATGGATGCTTTCCCTCTACCTAAGCATAGACACTTGTCCTTAATGCCACTCAGATATCTCAGAATCATTTTGACCGCTTCCCAATGTTTCTTGCCAGGATTAGACATATATCTGCTCACAACTCCCACTGCATAATCTCGTAGCCACCATAGCATACATGAGACTACCAACAGCAGACTGATACGGAATTTTGGTCATGAATTCCTTTTCCTCATCTGATTTGGGGCAGTCATCCTTGCTCAATTTCACATATGTGGGTAAAGGTGTACTCAATGCCTTTCCACCCTGCATATTGAATCGGTGAAGTACTTTGGATATGTACTCACTTTGAGACAAGTATATGCATCTTTTACTCCTATCACGAGTAATGCGCATGCCAAGAATATGTTTGTCATCCCCCAAATCCTTCATATCAAATGTCTAACTCAACTTCTTTTTGAGAAGTGACAAATCATAAGAGGACTTCCCAACAATCAACATATCATCGACGTAAAGTATCAAGCATATCAAGTTGCCATCAGAACATCTCTTTGTGTAGAGACAATGATCCTCATTGCTCCGAGAATAGCCTTGGGACTTCATAAAAGCATCAAAGTTTTGGTACCATTGTCTAGGAGACTGTTTAAGTCCATACAAGCTCTTCTTCAGCTTACAAACTAGACTTTCCTTGCCAAGAACTACATAACCCTCTGGTTGTTCCATATAGATCTCATCTCTAAGATCTCCATGCAAGAAAGCTATTTTCACATCCATTTGGACTAGCTCTAAGTCCTCCATTGCAACGAATCCAAGCAACATGCGCAAAGTAGTCATCTTGACCACTGGAGAGAAGATTTCCTCAAAATCAACACCATGTTGTTGCTTAAAACCCTTTGCAACAAGTCGTGCTTTATATTTTAGAGAAGCACTATCTGATAAATTTCAACTTATATACCCATTTACATGGTAAAGCTTTTCTGCCCTTTGGCAAAGGAACTAAGTCCCAAGTACCATTCTTGTGAATAGAATCCAACTCACTCTTCATGGCACGCTCCCACTTGACATGATCCTCTATCTGCATAGCCTCTTTGTAGCAAGAAGGCTCACCGGCATCTGTTAGCATAACAAAATCTAAACTTGGAACATATCTATCAGGTGGATATGAGACACGTGCAGAACGTCTCAATGGTTGCTGAACATGACATGTGCAGACTCATCTGAATGAACATTCTCTTGAACATCCCTATGTGCAGCATTTTTATGCATGCTAACCGGAGGACTAGTATCCTCAAACACCACTCTTCTCACTTCAACCTCCTTAATGGGTTGTTTATGCATCTTAGACTCATTAAAAATGACATCACTACTTCTGATCACTAACCGTGTTTCAGGATCCCATAAGCGATATCCAAATTATCCTTCTCGACCATATCCAAGAAAAATGCATTTCTTTGACTTATGTTCCAAATTTTGTCTAAGATTCTTGGGTATATGAACATATGCATCACACCCAAAAACTCGAAGATGATCATAATATGGTGGTTTCTCTGTCCATAACTCTTGTGCCACTTTCAGACCTTTGGCAGTACTAGGTGAAAGGTTAATCACATGAACTGCAATCAATACTGCTTCTGCCCAAAAACCTTGTGAGAGGTTTGCATGATGCAACATAGAGACTACTCTACCTTGAATAGTTCTATTCATCCTCTCAGCTACACCATTCTTTACTACGGTATAAGGAGCTGTAAACTCTCTACGAATCCCCCTAGACTGATAGAAAAGGCTGAATTCATGTGAGCTATACTCACCCCCATTATCTGAACGTAAAGCCTTAAGCTTAGTTCCTTTCTCAGTCTCAACTGAAGCAAGCCATTTTTTGAAAGTAGGGAATGCATCATCCTTTGATTTGATAGGATATACCCAGACTTTTCTAGTAGCATCATCTATGAAAGTGACAAAGTAAAGAGAACCACCTAAGGACCTAGTGGGCATAGGACCACACACATCTGTATGAACGAGATCTAAAGGCTGAATTGAAGAGTCAATGTGCGTTCTATGCACATTTTTGGTTTGCTTTCCATATGGACAATGCTCACAAAATGAAAAATCAGAGAAAGATAACATAGGTAAGTAGCCAGAATGAGAAAGATTTTCCATTCCACTACGAGATATGTGGCCCAAACGACCATGCCAAATACAAGCCATAGGTTGTTCAGTAACAGCTAACAAGTGTTCTTTCTAGGATACAAATAAAGGATAAAGTGAGGCAACTTTGCTTCCTTTTGCAATAACCATATTGCCCTTTGATATACCGAAGGACTGAGCATAGAAGACCACCTTGTAACCAAGGTCATCAAGTTGACCAACTGACATCAAACTGCGTGATAACTGAGGTACATGTCGTACATTATGCATAGTAAATTTTGAACCATCAATGAACTGCACAACCACATCTCCAATCCCCACAACATCACACTAGTGAGAGTCACCAAGTCTCATGGTACCAAGAGACTTTGCTGCATAATTAGAGAACCATTCTCTATGTGGTGTCACATGGAAAGAAGCACCAAAATCTAGCAGCCAGGTGTGGGAAAGAGAATCAGCCATAAGTGCCTCAGATGGCACAACACTATCAAGTGTCAACACATCAGCATCATCAAAAATAGCATTAATTTCTTCAATCTTCAGAGTCGAAGTAGATGGTGCAGGTAACTGTTTAACATGCCCATCAACATTCTGTCCTTTACCTTTAGCATTCTTTAATGCATAACAATCTTTCTTCATGTGTCCTTTCTTATGACAATAATGGCATTCGATATCCCTCTTCCTTGATTTACTTCTACTCTTATTCCGTTGAACATTCTTTTCCTTGTTCTTGCTCCTGCCACGTTGTTGATTCTTTCCTTGGTAAGAACCACGAACATTATATGCATCTCCACTTTGAGTGCCAACCATAGATTTTCTACGAATCTCCTCACTCAAGAGTGCTCCACATATGTCATCATAGACGAGTTTACCACCAGGTGCACTGTTGCTAATAGCTGTGCAAAACGTATCCCATGATGATGGCAGGGTGCATAATAGCAATACTGCTTTCATTTCATTATCCATATCCATTTTCTGAGCTTGTAACTGGGAGAATATAGCATCAAACTCATTTAGATGAGCAACAACACTATCTATGTCCTTCATACAAAGGTCATTTAATTTTCTCATCAGATACACTTTATTTGATGCCATCTCTTTTTCATATGTATTGCATAACTTCTTCCAAAGCTCCTCTGCACTTTCACAGTCTAATACTATAAAGTAAACATTATCTACTAAGTGCAAGCGAATGGTAGACCTGACCATTTCATCTAACTCATCCCAATCATCTTCATCCATGTCAGTAGGCTTCTTTGAAATCCCATTTACTAGCTTCCATTGCCTCCTTTGAATCAGCACATCTTTAATCTGATTCTTCCATAGAGCAAAGTTTGTGCCATCAAATTTTTGGATCTCAAAATGGTCTTTGCGCTGCAAGTTATAGCTCCTCCTTCGAACACTAGCATTAGACCCTGATCCACCAGATGTGCCTGAGACCTCTGATGCCATGATCGTAGAGAACTGAATAGAATGATAATGGAGCTAGAAGAGTCCAAACACCAACAAATAAGTGTATCAAGGAGTAAATCGACCACTGTATAGTTGACTAAACCAGAAATCTGGAAAAATTTTGCCAGAGTATCCTCTGCAAAATTAGCATATGACCAGTGTCAAAGTATCATAAAACTGCAAGTACTGACATGTCTACCTGCATAGTGAATCACTGACTCCACTGTATATGATCAGTTACCCAATAGAAGCCAACTAGGCTTATCGAGCAGCTATGAACAACTATCATACTGAACAACTATCATACATCTCCTATGGCGAGGCTGGTTAAGTCTTCCACCTGCATCACCGAAGAGACCCCGACATCTGGGTGTCTCCCAGTTAAGAAAACCTCACCACGACCCTCTTTATCAAACGTAAAAGGCTTTATGCAAAGAACGTAACCGCTATATTAATGACCACATGGACGTACATAAGCGGTATCCACAAAAGCGTACATGGTGTGTATGTGCTCAATATATGCACTAAAATGACACTAAAAGGCTGAATACACAGCCCAAAAACTAGCCAATAACACCTGCAAGTGTCTGTCAACTCTGATGTTTTAGGCTTTAAAAACCTGCATAAATTTGCAGCGACTGCTCCCACCAAAACTGAAAACCCCTCGAGAAACTTGTAGTTTTACGAGTGTGGCTGAAAATACAGCCCCAAAGGTTGATATTTATTGTCTGAGAAGTACAAGGAACACTCTTCTTGATGTTCTTGGACCTGTGCGAAGGAACTATGTGCGAAAGTACGCCAAAATGGCTCCAAAAAACACCCCAAAATTGCTTCAAAAATAGGCTTTGAAAGCAAAAATGAAGCTTTGAGGGACCAAAACTTGTTCAAGGTAATGTCAACCTTAGTCTTTCCCCTTCTTCAAACACCACAAGAGTGTAGCTTAGTGGCAAGAGATTGCCACGGTTAAGCGATCTCTAGGGGGAACAATACAGGGATGGGTGACCTCCCAGGAAGTACCGGGAACCTCTATATTCCTTGATCGTTGAGGTCCTCCCTCGTGCGCAGCCAACGGTGACTTCGGTGACTCGGATGACAAGGTATGCCAAGGTCTATGCCTTGGTCACCACCTTAGTCGTAAGCCACTGAAGTGTTTCAATGGCGATGCACCACAGTGCGCTCTCCTTCTCGAGAGCTCCATGACGATATGCTCGGAGTAGAAAACCGAGCTCTGGAGGCCGCACACAGTACTCCACATAGAGGTTGTATAATACGCAAAAAAACACAGTACACGGGAAGCACAAAGACAGACTTCTTAGGTCTTACAAATGCGGTCGAACTTACCATCTATGACTGACCAGGCCACTATATGTTTTATTAAAGAACATATACAAAGAAGTGTCCGATGGCCATTTGGCCTTTCACATGGACGCTAACGGTAACAAGAAGTACATACAAAGGAACTACAACCTGCAAAGGCTAGCAGTGGAAAATTGAAGAACCTGACAACCGACCAGGCTACATTGGGAAGATGGATTGCTCTTGTTGATACATGAAGGACACTACCTCTCCACGTACTACATGGAACAACTACTACAACAAGGGTTTGTCAGGGACGACAGACTCAAGAGGGGGGGGGGAGTTCTGAAGCTCAAGGTCAAGGACAAAGCATGGAAGCGCTTCAAGGAAGTGGACACACAAGAAGAAGGAGCAAGTAGGGAGCTCCAAGAAGCACCTGTCAAATTTTCAGAAGAAATCCCTATAAAAATAGTGATTTTTATCACTAAAAACCATTGTAAATACCATTTCCCATTTTTCTAACTCCATTTTGTTCAAGTCGAGGAGTCCTCGAGCTTGAGGAGTATTAGAACTATCATCCTGCCAATTTTCATAATTTTAAGACTCCGTTTGAGCCCCCAAATAAGCCCTCGAACCTATTTGTTAACTAGGCCGGACACTAGGTCTGGATAGGGCCAAAACCACTCAAAAAACTATAAAAAGGGCTGGAGAGCTCATTTTCGAGGTTAGCTTGTTGTATATTTCAGCTTTGTAAGAGAACGTTTTTGCAATCGAAGTCCTTCCATTGTTCCACTCTTTGCTCTTACTTTGTGCGCGTGTGTGTGTATGTGTGTGCATGCTTGTGTGCCGTCACTCATGCACTTGTGCCATCACTTGCTCACGGTCTTCATACCAGTCCTCACGTCTCCATGGATTGACATTTATGAGGTGCATCTCCTCACATTGGTACTCACCATTGTGCTAGAGTGACAAGGACATATGAAGAAGAATATCCCTATGGGTACATGTGAGCTTGCTGAGGAGCATGAGCTTGTTGAGGAACATGAGTTGTGCATTCTATCCCATATTCAATGTGGGATTTAATATTTTGCACTATATATTGACGGACTCATGCTAAAGTTCTCCTAACACTAAGAGGTGAGGTGATCTGCGCTCTGTGCTTTGTCTCTCTCTTGGCCATAGAGAATGTGCATGAGTAGGTTGCTTCTCCTGCACATACATCCATTGAGGCCATGGAGGACACGCGTCATGCATCCTACTCATGGTTGATCTTCAAAATCCCATGCATGGCCTGGATGAGGATGCCTCTACTAAATGGGGGGGGGGGGTAATATGGACATAGTTTTGCTCTCTAAAACCATTAAAAGGTCTAAGTCGATGGTCTTGACCATTGTAGTTGTTGGGAGCTCCAAATTCATCTCATGGATGCTCAGAGTAATCACCAAAAGAGTGTCGCACGAAACACTCAAAGTAATCACTAAATGAGTTTCACTCAAATCAAGAAAGAAGTAACCTAGCTCTTCATAACAATGTTGTGAAATACAACCACTACTCATAAATCTAACTACCAAGACCACACTCGTAAGAGAGAGCACGTATCCACCCATCCAACTCCACCCATATATATACCTCTAGACCAACGGGGTGCATGTCCTTGGGTTTGGCCAATTGTCTAGCCAAGTGGCCCTCATGTGGACACTTTTGCAAGGGTGATCACATGCTTTCTAATTTCCCAAGGTCTATCACATGCCTTCTAAATCAAATGAGGATTCTTCTCTCATGTACACACAAGGTGGCTCCTAGAGAAGCTTCTCCCTAGACTAAGGTTCCCACACCTTAGGATAAATCAAGCCTAAGGCTCCAACCATTCACTTGGGAGCTCATAAGAAAAAATAAGTTAAAGTCTAAAACCGTTGGTTCAACCCAAAGGTTCAAGGCATGTTCCAAGGGTAATTCAAGGTCTAAATCAAGGAAAATGTACATCATATTCTAACCTTTAGAATCCATATGTTTGCCTTCTTAACCCATGAAATATACAACATTCCTCTTGGAGAATTCCTTTCCTATGCGCAGTAAAAAATGTAGAAGACTCACGATCAAGACTTTTATCTAAAACTAAAATTTAGAATGAAAAGTGGTATCAAATCAAGAACACACTGAACATAAGGCTTTTCTCACTCAACCTAGACATTAATAAAGTTCAAATGAGCTATTAAATACTTAATTTCGAGTAGTTTGTGTTTGGAAACTCTTTTCCTCAAAACAAGCTGCATGTCCACTAAGTTAGGTTGAAAACTGAACTTCACTAAAAACTGAATAACTTCGAATGCATGACAAATTTGACAAAACTATTAAAAGAACAAAGAACATACACAATATAAGCTTTGTAACACATATTTAAACTCTAAATGGATACATACATTGAGAGATATGACTTGCAATCAAGCTATGCAGAAACTAGTGAGCAGCTAGACATAGTCTATGAAACTGAAGAAAAAGAAATGACTGAACCCAAATGAACTACCTACAAGGGGACTTCAATGACTTCTTGTTTGTTTCTTGAGTTTCCACCCTTTCCTCATTTGTAGCCAAGTGACCATGAACTCTCATGATGAGTTTAAGAGCTCTTGTCCATAACTCCTCCGCTACTTTGAGCAGCCAATCTTCTCTTCTGATTCAATTTTTGGATTTGATTCCATTTTGATTGATTCTCTTTTGGCTTTCACTACTTGCTAAAGTAAATGCTTTCATTTTTCATTTTTGTATTTTCCTTCCTTTTGAAGAAAATCCTTTTTGTGAAATATATATGATCTTGCTTCTTTATTTTTAACACTCCCCCTCAAGCTCACATGTGAGCTTGCACCTTCAGCCATATCATACAAGTTGATTTCATCCTTGAACCTCTTTAGCTTAGAAGCATCTAAGGATTTTTTAAACATTTCTGCAACCTAGTCATTAGTTCTGATGAGCTTTATATCCACATCCTTGCTCAAAATGTTTTCTAAAAAATAATGATAATGCACTTCTATGTATTTACTTTATGCAATCCAATCTTTGGTTCCAAGCACGTGGTGCTTGCTTCAACCCATTCAAAGCTTTCTTCAATGTGCAAACAAAACATAGATGCTATCTTCAAATCAAATTGCTTGACTCATGTATACCTCTTCTTGAAGTTCTGCATTGAGAAAAGCATTTTTTATGTCAACTTGGTACAATGGTCACCTCCTTGCTACACTCACTACAATCAAGGTTCTAATTGTTCCCATCTTTGCAACCGTGCTAAAAGTCTCTTGATAGTCGATGCCATGAGTCTGCTCGAATCCTTTTGCTACTAGTCTAGCTTTATGCCTAGCTAGAGAACCATCAATATTTCTCTTTATTTTGAATGCCCATTTATTTGGAACAATTTCCATACCTTCAGCCTTTGGAAGTATCTCCCGTATGTGATTATCCTTGAGAGCTTTTATCTCTTCTTGCATAGCTTGCTGCCATTATTTTTGTGTACATGCTTCTTCATATGCATCGAGTTCTTTGTCTTTGACCACCTGTGTCATATATGCAAAATGGTTTGCAGTAAAACTATCATAGCTCAGCCTTTCAATGATACCTTTCTCTTGAAGACCTCCTTATATTTCCTTTTGAATATTGCTTCTTCAACCAGTTCAACTTTACCTTTGGTGTAATCACCTCTTCATACTCTTCTTTAGTTGCATTTGAATCACTATTTTGGGCAGCACTTTTAGCTTCAAATCTTCCATAACCTGATGTTGGTGATGATGAATGAATCCTTATTCTTCCCTTCCATGTTGAGCTTTCTCCATGTGATGTAGAAGCATCTGGACCTCCCATTTGAATGCTTGTTTGCTGAAATTCTTCTTGGATAGCACCTCCATCATCTTCATAATCGTCTTCAAGAATCTTCTCTTTCCCTTTGTCTCCAAACCATGGTCTTACCTCAAATACCACATCTTGTGAGACTTGTAGCTCCTTTGTCACCGGATTGTAGCACCTATATCCTTTTTGATCCAATGAATATCCAATGAAAATACATTTTTTTGACTTTGGCTCCATCTTTGTTCTTAGTTCTTGAGGAATGTGAACATAACACACACATCCAAAAACTTTGAGATGTGTAAGGTCAGGTTTCTTATCGGAATAAACCTCTTAGAAAGTTAAATTATGCAGTCCACCTGTTGTGCACTTGTTCATCAAATAAATAGCCATAGTAGCTACTTCAGCCCAATAGTTCAGTGGATCCTTCATCTCGTTGAGCATGCATCTTGCAACTTCTATGATGTCTATTTTTCCTTTCAACAATTCCATTTTAGTGAGGCATGTACCTATGTGTAAATCGTTGTCTGATGCCATTTTCCTAAAGAAAATCTAGAAATTCTTTGGAGAAATATCCTCCTCCTCCATCACACCTCAATCTTTATGTAGCATCTTTTTTACTTTTCTACGTGTGCTTTAAATCTCTTGAACATAAAGAACACATTTGATTTTTCTTTTATGCAAAACATTCATAATTTTCTTGAATGATCATCAATAAAAGTGACAAAATATCTATTACCAACCATTGATGGTTATTGTGATGGTCCCCATACATCCGTGTGTATCAATTCGAGGACATTCGTTGCCACATAGTTGCTCTTCTTGAATGGTTGTCAAGTTTGCTTTCCTAGGTTGCATGCTTCATAAAACTCATGCAGTCAAGCATCATTGAATCTTGGAAGACCTCTTACCAATTCATGGTTTCTCAGTTCCTTGAGCTTGGGAATGTTGATATGCCCAAAACTTTTGTGCCACAAATCGATTTCAACAATCCTTTTGTTTCCAACTTGATATAATACATCACCGTTCCAATGTGTTGTTGAATGTCTTAAGTGACATCCTACCTTCTTTCCTTCTTTACTTTAACTTGCTTGGCATAGTGTGGGTTCATATGGTAACCTTGTTGTTTAGATGGGAATGCCTGTGGTTTCAAGACCACTCGGTGTTGATAGATCCTAGGATCAAGATCTTTCATATCTTTATAGTCGCAAGAGAAAATGTCTATGAACTCAGTGAGTATGGATAGCCATTCCTGTTTGAAAGATTCTTCCAAGCGAGCTTTAATCTTAATAGTTCATGGGTTGACATCATCACCTACATTACAAGTTATGAGTTGGTCTTCAGGCACATACGTTTGTAGGCTAAGAGTACTATCCATCCCTAGATGTATATACTTCAAAAGCTCTCCAAGGTCAAGTAAGCCATGGTGTATCATTTTTGTATCTAAATGATCCTCGTGATGTGGACAATTTGTAATCATTTTTTTCAACATAGTTAGGAGGGTTCTATTAGTACTTTGTGCAAGAGCATTGGCACAAGGGTACTATCCAATACTAAACTTATGGATAATTTGGAGTGCCTTAGTGAGGGGAGTGGTTAAATCATTCACAAAATGCATGCCACTCATAGAAAATTTCTAAGAGGAGACCAAAATGTAGAAAAACGTCATGTGTCAAGCAGCAAGCAACCAGAAAAGAAGTAGCCTATTTGACTTCCCAAGCTTCGGCCCAACGAGTGGTATAGTGAGTACAAATGAGTATAGACTGATTGTTAGTAAGGATGGCAGGTGTAGTGATGGGCCTAATAAATCGAGTCCCCACTTTTGGAAGGGTTCGTAAGGTAGAATAGGCTTGGGGGGGAAATGAGAATGTGGAAAAGCTTGATCAGTTCTTAGGAGGAGATCATAGGCCCGAACATAGTGGTAAGTGTCCCTCTACATAGTTGGCCACCACAATCCATTCTAGAATATCTTATTGCAAGTCAACTCGATGAATAATGTCCACCAGTTAGGTCCCAATGAGGCACGACAAAAACTGAAGGGACCTTATGCGTTGGGAAGCACCGGAGCCAAGATCTCAACTAGTGAGAGTAATATAATTATCCAAAAATAATACGAAATCAATGACTATACAAAGCCAATTTTTGGTGAGCAATAGTAGGATGAGAATTAGGGGGAGGGCCGCAGTCAAGAATCTAAATAAAGTATCATAATAGGAAGCTGCTAAATCCCAAGTGACCAAGGAAGCACTAGGCTGAGTACTAATAATCGTAGGAGAGGATCCATCCACTCCGGTAAGAGCTTCACCAAAATCTAGGCATGAAATGAAATTTTCCACTACATGAGAGGATCCTAGGTGATGTTTATCTTCATAATGAAATTTCTTGAGTAGAAGGACCCAATGAGCCAATCGCACTCCAAGATTTTGTTGGCACCCAAGATAAGTCATGACTGAGTGATCAACATGGAATATAACTTTTTGGCCTAAGAGATAATACCAAAATTTATTAATAGAGTAAATCATGCCTAAGCATTCCTCTTTGGTTACTAAATATTTTTTCTCAATAGGTGCTAATCATGCACTAGCATAATACACAAGATGATACCACTTATCCTTCATATGTATCAAAACACTACCAATAGCTATATTAGACACTTCCACAAAAACATGGAAAGGAACGTCCCATTATAGTGCTTAGAGAATAGATGCTTGTGTCAGTAATTGTTTCAATCTA
The DNA here is from genome assembly GCA_020310875.1 of Ceratopteris richardii. NCBI lineage: Eukaryota > Viridiplantae > Streptophyta > Polypodiopsida > Polypodiales > Pteridaceae > Ceratopteris > Ceratopteris richardii. Next base: position 107,193,728 of record CM035417.1, on the reverse strand, counting down.
AGAGAACTTGTTTGGTATTCTTTTTTCCATTGAAAATTAGAAGGTGCAACCATGGTTAAATGTGTAATGGGGATAGTGAGGTGTGCAAGCCAACGAAGGTGACTTTTATGTCATCAAATTTGGTTGAGAAATCTAAGAACCTCTTTTGTTGATTTCGATGGTGGAGAAGCCATGACTACTTGAACTTTATCTTGTATGCCTTGGCAAGAAATAATGTGTCCCAAAAGCTTATCATAGGACACCCTAAAATGGATTTATTGAAATTTAGGCATAAGAGATAGTCTCTTCATTTAAAGAAATAGAACTCTACGTGATACAAGTGATCCACTTTATCACTAGATACCAAAAACTCATCAAAGAAAAATCACATGAAGCTAGTAAAAAGAGGACAAAAAATATGTTGCATGCACCTTTAGAAAGTACTAGGGGCATTCCTTAAGCCCAAGCACATAATTGTACAAGTGTAAACTCCCAATTTGTGATAAAATACATCTTAGGTATACCTCTCTTAGCCATACAAACTTGATTATATCCATTGTAACCATCTAGAAAGGATTAATTTTGATGGCTCGCTACTTCATCCAACATGTTTTCTAGGAAGGGTATTGGAAAATGATCACTTATAGTAGCCACATTCAACTTTTGGTAATCCACAAAGATTCCCACTTGCATATTTTTCTTGGGCACAATCACAATAGGATACATCCACATAACATGTTTTGTAGGAACAATGAATCCTACAAATAGTGGAAGGTCAATCTCTTGCTTAACCTACTTAACATAGTTAGGGTTCATCCTGTAATTCTGATGCTTCAATGGATAAACATCCGATTTAAGTAATGCTTAGTGCTGATAAATATGTGGATCCAATCCATTCATTTCATTGATATTCCATGATAATGACATTGGTAAAATCCTTCAAAAAGATCAATAAGTTCAGATGAGAAGGGTATTCCACATTGGCATTACTTTTAACAAGCTACAAACTTTATGTCATCATTGAGATGATGAGTTACTATTTGATCTTTTGATACCTAAGATTATGGGCCTACGGGATCCTCAACTACATTGAATAATTTGGGGTTGGAATTAGATAATTCCACTTCACCATCAAGACACTCATCTACTTCCAAAACACTCAAGTGAACAACACATGATACTGGAGACTATTGATCTAGTACATGTTGTAAAACAACATTTTTGAGCAAGACTAAGTCTTGATTGGCCGTGATGAAGGCTATTTTTTCATCATTGGACACGCCCTCTAGCATGTTAAAAGGTTCCACCGCATAAGGGCCAGCATGGATTTCAGAGGGTGTGAACCCATCGAGAGGGATGATGTATTATAGTGACAAAGTTTAAAGATTAATTTATGGGATGACCAATCTTGCAGCACTTTGACTTATTTTAGCCATGTTCTACTAAACAATAGATTATAATCAAGGCTTGATTTGGGTAGATTGAGAACAACAAAGGTCATATGGAATACAGCCCCTCTAGCATAATGGGAATATTATGGAAAAGTCCCACTCGATGCACCCGAGATGCATCAAATATTTGTAAAAAGAACTTAATAGGTTTGATGGTATTCCACCCAAATTTCTTATAAAATTCTCCCATTGCTGTATTCACTCCCAAATAACCATAAATTAAAAACCTTAGATATATGTTGATTCTTATCCCACACACTAATTGAAGGGAGAACATGGTGAAAAGTTGTAATTGGCTCTCGATGGATAGTTGGTGTAGATGGTGCCACAACCTCTTCAACTCCTACATCCTACTCAAATTGCTACCAAAATTAATGAACGAAAGGCAAAAATTGATCCAATGGCAAGGTGATAGGTGTTGGGGTGTGGATATCTTATGGCATGCTATTTACAGACTCTTTTGCTACTGTATCTTTACTAGGTGTCAATGTTGGTCTGGTGTTACATGGTACATTACATTCAAGGACACTCACTCTCTTATGTGAAGGAAAGATTGGAGGTTCTACATGAGTCCACTTTGTACGTTTTTCCACGATCCATTGTTCTTCTTTGAAACTTGGTTAAAATACCTCTCTTTATAGAACATTTCCTCATCACGTTTTCACAGTGCTAGCTTTTGCATCAGTGACATTATGAATTCATGTGTAACCTTGCAGAGCCCTTGAATGTGATCCAATTCACCACAATAATGGCTATGCATCTGCATTCCTATGTTATTGGAGTTTAAAGTTCCTTGATTCTAGCATGCCAAATTGTAATTTGCTTGCTTTTGTGATAAAAAGGGGGGGTATGTCGGGTATGATGTGTTGCATAGATGAGGTGGGTCATAGTTAGTTGAGGGATCTCCTAGTTACTGTACAATTGCATTTATTGCTAGTGGATTCTGTTTTTTTCCTTATATGAAAAAGTGTTAGTGGAATGGGTGGTACATTCACAAAATTGTTGGTGCATTTTACCCAAGCCTACATGCTTGATATTCTTGATATTATGATCATTTGTAAGTCACATGTGTAGTCATGTGAACACCTCTTGTAAAGGAGTTCATTTTATCTCTTGTAATTGTGAAAAAGAAAAAAGGAAAAAGATGGCTTACCTCATCCATGATGTAAAAGAAAATTTGTGACTCTAACTGCCTAAAACCACAAATTTTTGAGCTGAGGGAATATCTTCTAACTTTGGGGATCACTTTTAGGTGGAGCCATTCGAATTTGAATTCAAAACTCCTTCCAAGAATAGCTATAAAAAGAGCAAGAAGGAAGAGGTGATTAGCAAGCCTTGTACGTGACCACTTCATGTCATTTTGTAGAGATTGAAGAGATTACTTCATAGCTCTATCATTCTACTCCCATTCTGCAAATATTCATTGCCAATGTGGTTTTAATCATATGTGAATCTATACATTTGTCATTATCTACTTCTCTATTTTGTTCTCTACTATACTCACTTAGACCAGTAACTTTAGAAGGTCATATCTCGAGTTATACTCAACCATTTCCCGTGTTTTAACGTGCCTTGGATAGCTCTTACTCTAGTTTGGTAATATCAATTTTCATGGTCGTTGAACTTATAGTTTTGGAGATATCTGCATTTTACTGCTCACTAGTATATCTCTACAAAGCCCCGAGAATGGTGGCCATGTTCCAGAAATTGATGAATCTTGTTCTCACTGCTCTGTCCATCATTTGAAGTGTTTTAACTTGGATTGGGAAGCTTGCTACCTCTATTTGCTATGCCCAAAAGGAACGTATCTAATTCCTACCACGTTCACAGCACTGTTCAGTTTTTCTAGCAGGTGTATGTCCAAAAATAGCAAGTTTTGGGAGCTACTCATTTCGCAACTTCTCTGTCTTGACTTAGACTTTTGGGATATATGTTCCAAAGTACTTGGCTGATATTTTGGTGGATTTAGGAAGCTCAAAGGGTCTACTAATCAACTCTGAAGTCTCAGTTGGCTGGTGTGAAGATGGTTGTAGCAGCACCAACTCATCTTTGGATTGCATCCACCATCTCTCTTCACAGTGGTATCAGAGCATAGTCAAGCAGCATGGGAGATGGATTTCCATCAACAATTGACAAATTGGATCGAAACAACTACCTGGCATGGTCTCTAAGGATGGAGGCTTACCTTCAAGGGAGGAATCTATATGGATTCATATCCGGAGATGAAGCAATGCCAACCATGAGGAACAAAGGGCAACCATCACATGAAGAAGTGGAAGGACTTTCAAATTGGTGTTCGAAGGATGCACTTGCAAGGTCCTATATTCTAAATTCAATCTCTGATTTTCTTTTACCTCATGTCAAGGGATGCAAGACATCAAGAGAGACCTGGAATGCACTTGCTTCTTTCTTCTCTTCCAACACTCGAGCAAGGAAGAACCAATTGTGGATGGAGTTCACAACAATGAAGAAAAGCCCGAAGCAAAATGTGACTGATTATGTCACAAAGATGAAGGAGATTTTTGACCAACTTGGAAGCATTGGAGAGGTAATTGAAGAGGAGCAAATCATTAGATAAATCATAAATGGAATCAAAGCAGATGACAAGTGGGAGTCATTCACAACAACCATGGATTTATACATGGATATGCATGTATCCGACCTCAACACACTCATGGGCCAACTCTTCACTCATGAAGCAAAGATTAGCAAAGGTGGTGAGTCCTCAAGAGGTAATCAAACTTCTGCCTTATATTTTGATAAAGCTAAGGCCAAGGAGAAGTCAAAGAATAGGAAGAATGAAAATGACGGTAGCTCTTTCCAAGCAAACTTTCCAGGTAGAGGAAGAGGCAGAGGTGGAAAGCAAGGAAGGGGGAGATTCCAATCATCTCAACCTTGCAATATATGTGGCTTATCTAATCATACTATTGAAGAATGTTTCAGGAACCCGAGGAACTCCAGAGGAAGAGGATTCAATAGAGGTGGCTATGGATCAAATAGAGGCAGATACAATGGAGGCTACAACAACAACAAAAACTACTACAACAATAATTACAACAACCACAACTATCAAAGTGGCCATAGAGGAAGAAAAGACTACAATAACTATGCAGAGGACCAAAGTCAAGAAGATTCATTATTGATTATGAATCTATCAGTGAAGAAGGGTAAGGATGATGATCACATATTTTACATTGATTCGGGATGCTCAAACCATGTAGGAGGAAATGTGAATTTACTTTCTGATTTGGAAGATCCTCATAACAAGCATGAAGTGCAGATAGGAGATGACACAAAGCACTCAGTGGAGAAGATAGGTAATGTGAAGACATCAGATGGGAATATGAACCTCTTAAGCAAGGTCTTGTATGTCCCTACCATTACCAATAAGTGTTGGAAAGATTGTTGAAAAAGGATTGTAGGTTAGATTCAACCGATTTGGAGCATATGTTGAAGACCCGAGGCAAGGCTTTAGAAGGATTCCCAAAGGAGAAAAGACAGGGAGGCTTTTCACTTTTGAAGTGGAAGATACAAAGAACATAGCTTTGTTTAGCTATGGATCTCAAACTCTAACAGAGTTGGAGATATGGCACAAAAGGCTTGCTCACATTGGTGAGAGGACACTCAAACAAATTTGCAGGGACCAGAGTGTACTTGGTTTGCCTAATATCACAAGGCAACACATGATTTATAAGTGTGAAGCATGTCAACTCGACAAGGCTCATAGACAACCTTTCAATAAGAAAGGATATATGTATCAAAATCCTTTGGATCTAGTGCACACGGATGTGTGGGGTCCAAGTAAGGAGCCATCTATATCAGGATCAAGATATTATGTGGCTTTCATAGATGATTGTAGCAGGTGGACCATTCTGTTTTTCATGAAGCACAAGGATGAAGTGTCTAATTGCTTTAAGAAGTATATTGCTCTTATTGAAAACAAAATAGGTAGGACTTTGAAAAGACTCATATCAGATGGTGGAGGAGAATACTTCTCTTCTAAATTCGATGCCTTCTTCCATGAAGGAGGCATTAAAAGGGAATTCAATACAAGGTATACACCTGAACTCATTGGTGTAGCAGAGAGGAGGAACAGAGCTATTGTCGAAGCTGCAAGGTCCATGCTCAACAAAAAGGGATTGCCAAACTACCTATCGGCAGAGACTGTGTCTATAGCCACATATCTCCTAAATAGACTTGCATCCAAGTCATTAGATGGAACCACTCCATATGAAGTGTGGAATGGAACAAGACCTAGTCTAGAGCATTGTAAAATCTTTGGATGCTTAGACTATGCTCACATTCCTTCTTAAGTAAGAGGGAAATTGGATCCCAAGGCAGAGAAGTGTGTATTCATTAGTTATGATCAAAACCAAAAAGGATGTAATTTTTTATGAAAAAAATCATGGTTTGATGATGACAGGAAAGTGAAGCTGCCTTATGACTTGGATGAAGATTTTCCATCACTTCAACCAAAGGAGCCAAAGCAGATTGAAGAAAGAGATTTAGAGATTGACATAGAAGACTTGGAAAGACTAAAGCTATGGAAGAACAAAGGTAAAGCAAAGATGCAGGATGCTACATATGGACCCGAGAGCTCACATCAACCACTTAGAAGGTCTACAAGGGAGAAGAAGAAGCCAGAGAGGTCTAGTTATGATACTTCTTTGGTCACCAAGCACTCAATCTACATTGCAAAGGATTCAACTAATGAAGAACCTACCACATTCGAAAAAGCACAAAGCAAGAATGCTTGGAGAGATGCAATGGATGAAGAAATGGAAGCCTTGAAGGAGAATGACACTTGGGAACTTGTACCTAACAAGCCATCTATGAAGGTAATTGGATCTCAATGGATATACAAAATCAAGAGGAATCCAGATGGAAGTATAAATAGACACAAAGCAAGGTTAGTTGCTAAAGGGTTTGCTCAAACCCATGGTATTGATTATGAGGAGACTTTCTCTCGTGTTGCAAAAATGCCTACAATTGGGGTTCTCATTAGTCTTGCTGCACCTAGAAATTGGAAGCTCTATCAACTTGATGTAAAGAATGCTTTCTTGAATGGATGGATTTCTGAGGAAGTGTATATGGCACAACCTCCTGGATATGAGGATGAACATCATCCTAACTATGTATTCAAAATAAAGAAAGCTTTGTATGGATTGAAGCAAGCTCCAAGAGCTTGGAATTTTAGATTGGTGACTTATTTGCAGGACCAAAGATTCAAAGCTATCAAATCGGATACCTCTTTGTTCATAAAGAGGAATGGACCTGAAGTGATCTATTTATGTGTGTATGTTGATGATATTATTATCACAGGCAATGATCTTGAAGGAATCAAACAGGTAAAGAGTCAAATGAAGGAGGAGTTCAAAAATAAGTGACCTCGGACCACTCACTTATTTTCTTGGATTGGAGTTAATCTACACAAGTTCAGGTATATACATCACACAAAGGAAGTATGTGCATGACATGCTCGTCAAGTTCAAGATGGAAAATACCAAGTGTGCAGGTACACCTATGGAGGAAAATCATAAGTTTAATGCATATGAAGGAGAGCCAATTGAAGACATCAAAAGCTATCAAAGCTTGGTTGGAAGTTTGAACTACGCAACACTCACAAGGGTGGATATATGCTATAGTGTTAGCATATTGAGTCAGTTTATGCATAAGCCAAGAAGACCACATATGGAAACGGCCAAGAGAGTCCTCAAGTACCTAAAGGGGACCATGAATGAAGGTTTGTTTTATTCATTTACTTCAGATATTGAGCTAAAGGTCTACTCAAATGTAGATTGGGCCGTATCTAGAGATGATAGAAGAAGCACATCCAGGTATATATCATTTGTAGGTTCAAAAATCATTTCTTGGTCATCGAAGAAGCAACCAACCGTGGCATTATCTTCAACTGAAGCCAAATATAGAGGTTTGGCTAATGCAACTCAAGAAATTATGTGGTTAAAGTCTTTGTACATAGATCTTGGACTTCATTCTTCAACACCTCACATTTTTGGTGACAACACAAGCTCACTACATCTAGCAGCTAATCCGGTATACTATGCTAGAACCAAGCATATTGAAGTCCACTACTATTATGTAAGGGAGAAGGTAATGAGCAAGGATATTCAACTATCCTATGTCTCTACAGATATGCAATGTGCAGACATGGAGCTGAGGGAATATCTCATAACTTTGGGGATCACTTTTAGGTGGAGCCATTCGAATTCGAATTCAAAACTCCTTCCAAGAATAGCTATAAAAGGAGCAAGAAGGAAGAGGCGATTAGCAAGCCTTGTACGTAACCTTTCATGTCATTTTGTAGAGATTGAAGAGCTCACTCCATAGCTCTATCATTCTACTCCCATTGTGCAAATATTCATTTCCAATATGGTTGTAATCCTATGTGAATCTATACATTTGTCATTATCTACTTCTCTGTTTTGTGCTCTGCTATACTCACTTAAAGCAGTAACTTCAGAAGGTCATATCTGGAGTTATACTCAACCTTTTTCAGTGTTTTAACAAGCGTTGGATAGCTCTTACACTCTAGTTTTTGCATACCAATTTTCATGGTCATTGGATTTACATTTTGGAGATATCGGTAGTTTATTGCTCACTAGTATATCTCTATAGAGCCCCGAGAATGGTGAGCATGTTCCAAAAATTGATGAATCTTGTTCTCAGTGCTCAGTCCATCATTTTAAGTGTTTTAAGTTGTATTAGGAAGCTTGCTAAGTCTATTTGCTATGCCCAAAAGGAATGTATCTAATTCCTACGAGGTTTAGAGCACTGTTCAGTTTTTCTAGTAGGTGTATGTCCAAAAATAGCAAGTTTTGGGAGCTAGCCATTTCGCAACTTGTGTGTCTTGACTTGAACTTTCGGGATACATGTTCCCAAGTACTTGGCTGATATTTTGGTGGATTTAGGAAGCTCAAAGGGTCTACTAATCAACTCTGAAGTCTTAGTTGGCTGGTGTGAAGCTGGTTGTAGCAGCACCAACTCATCTTTGGATTGAATCCACCATCTCTCTTCACAAAAATGGAATAATAGATTTGACTCAAATCACAATTTACAAGAATATGGCTCAGATTCTTATGTTTCACATAGAAGACTTGTTTCAATGGCTCCTCAGATTTATTATTCCTTTTTGGTATCTAGTCGATATCTCCAAGAAATCCTACAATTTTATGTTATAATTGCAATGCCATATCAATAATGGTATCTACATTCATCCCTCTAACACTTCTAATGATCATAATTTGTTGTACTTAGGGGTTCTCTCCATTGCTAAAGCATTGTGTAATCACATCTATTGAGAAAGCTGCATTTGCTACCGGTAACTATCATAAATGCATCTGAAATATAATTGCATATTCCTATATGGCTTGGTTTGGCTTCTATTAATTATTTTGTAAGAAATCAAAGATTTGAGCTGGAATTTTCTATAATTGAATTCTCTTTAAGAAGGCATCACATAGTGCATCATATTGCAAAAAATGATTCAAATCAAATTTGGTTTTATATGCATCTTCATCTAGATTTTTGAGTATGTTATAATTAATCTCAAAGGCACAAATGTACGCATCTGGGTTGTCACCTAGGAATATGCTAAATTTTGCATAAGTCCTACCACTCAGATATTGCCTTCACAAAATTAATCCTCTATCTTTCATAGTTATAGGGCTAAATTCTTCTACAACATCTATCACTTCTTTAGAATCTAAAATTATAGAGGATACTTGTCCTGCAAGTTGTGCTCTCTTCTTCATAGGTACAAAATTCAACAATTGAAGGGGTTCGGGTTCACTAGTGAAAATTATCTTTTTATTACCCCAAAATCTTGGAAAAGATGTTTCAGGTCACCTTTGAATCTGTGTCCATCACTCCTTGTTGGTACTTGTTGATTTTGGTAGAGGATTGTCCTTGATTTTGGAAATATGTACAACTATTTGATTTTGTATTTCTACCTGAATGTTCTGATTGGCTCTCTTTGTCTCCTGATCAGTTGCTACTTCTAGGGTAACCTAGCTTTCACCAAACACCCAAATTTATGAGAGTGTACCAAAGAACTTTCATGTACTTTTGGCAAATTGATATCCAAAAAGTTTCTTTCATTTTAGTACTTCCTTGTCTAGTTCGCTATGATTATTGACAATTTTATCATCTTGTATCGTTTGGCTTTTAGTTCTTTCCCATAGTGCACCTAATGCTCTTTTTATTTTGTACCCGTTGCTTGTCACTCTTGTACTTCGAGTATTTTTCATCCAATCGCATTACCATCATGGAGTCATTGAAGAACCACTCCCTAGTGGGATTTGAGTCTTCATATAGGAATTCCAGCATAGCTTTCTTATTCCATATAGGTGTAGGATCCCACAATATGCCTTGGACCCCTCATTCAACTGTTGAAGATCAAAGAAATCCTCTAACTATTCAGTTCATGCCTCCAAATCTTTGAGAGTCTTCTTTTCACCATCAAAATCATTTAACTTTTCCTTCTTCTAGACTAGGTTGAGGGCAAGCTCACTAGCATCCATATCTTCATAATTTCATTTTTTTCCCTTTTCTAGGCACATGATGTTCTTGCACCTTCATCCACTTCATCATTCACCTCCACAAATAGATTTGTAGTTCCTTCTGGTTGCTTTTGTTCTTTGCATAATTCTTCAAGAAGCTTCTAAATAAGATCCTCATGCTTATAAATCTTTTGTGTCAAACCTTCCATGGTTGGCAATGACCAATTTCGCTCTCATACCACTTGTAGCTGTTGGAGTTTAAGGTCTACAAAAGTATGCAAACAACACAAGGAAGAAGAAAAAGCTTGGAGCACAACACACAATAATGAATGTATTATCAAGGGAGTGTACAAAGATAAGTAACCCGTTAGGCTTATAGGCATATATACAAGCTGGGAAAAAAACCTCCTAAAGAGGGAAAAAAGTGCCGCAATGGTCCTAGTGTATTCAGACACATCATTAAATAAATATATCAACAAATCCTTCTTGGGAGTGATACAGTGAGCAAGGACCTGGCACTCATCTATAAGGAAGTGCCAAGCTATGTGGAATCAATCCACATAAGGAAGCAAAGCCCAAAGCTTTGCGGAAAGCTTCAAACTTCTCGCTGGGTAGAGCCTTTGTGAAAAGGTCTGTAATGTTCTTCTGCATGGGCACATATGCCATATTGATCTCTCTTGCAGAGAACCTCTTGTTGACATAATGATAGTGCACCTCAATGTGCTTAGTCCAAGCATGGAGCACAAGGTTCCTTGCAACCGCCAATGCACTCTCACTATCATTGAAGATGGTGGTGGCAAAAGATTGACCAACACCCAAATCAGCCATAAGGCATCTGATCCACACACACTCAACACTCACTATGAAAGGTACCTTATACTTAGCCTCACACCTAGAAGTGGCCATAGTAGGCTGCTTCTCTCTTAACTAAGATATGCACAAGCTACCAAGCATGAAGACGGAACAACTGGTGGACACATGACTCTCATAGAAATCAGCCTACCTAGAGTCAAAAAAAGCATGTAAATCTAGCGATAGTGATCCCCCCTTGGAATAAAACAATGCAAGTATCCGGATACCACTCAAATAGTGAAAGATGCACTTAACCGTTGGCCAATTCTTAACACCTAGGAAATGCATAAACCTGCTCATTTATGAGACAACAAAATGAATATCTTGCCGAGTAATGCATAAGTAAATCGAGCAACAAGTAGCCTGCTCATAGACCAAAACATTAAATGCATCCCCACATCATGAAGACTCAACCGTAAACATGTCTCCATAGGAGTGGTGATAGGTTTGTGGTCTTCAAGGCCAAAAAGTTTTAATAATGTTTCAAAATATTGTTTGACACAAAGCTATTCTGCCATCAACTTGCATAAACTAAATGCAAAAATAGTGGTGAAATGCCACAAATTTGACATCTCAAATGAGGCATGCAAATCAACCTTCAAATCAGCAATATGCTTCTCATGAGGAATAGTGAGTACCATATCATCAACATAGAAAACAATGATTAGAAACACATCATTTGCATGCTTACCATATAAGGTGCTCTCAGTTCATATGTTCTCAAAACCATGTGCGATCAAGTAGGCATGTATCTTTTGCGCCAAGCATGTGGTGCTTGCTTCAAACCATATAATGCATTTTTGAATGTGTACACTTTGTTTTCATGGCCGTTCTACATAAAACCATGGGGTTGAAAGACATACACTTCTTCATGCAAGTCACCATTTAGAAACGCAGTTTTCATGTCCAACTAATGTGTGTTCCAACCATGATGATCTACAAGTGCATAGATGCGATGAATATTAGTCATTTGACATGTAGGAACAAAGGTCTTCTCAAAATCAATGCCTCTTTCTTGAGCATAACCCTTTGGAACAAGCCTATCCTTATACTTGTCAACTGTGGCATTAGGCTTACTCTTCAACTTGTATACCCATTTAATGTCAATGGCCTTCTTTCCACAAGGCAACTCACATAACGAACAAGTACCATTTTTCATAAATGCATTGTATTTTTGCATAGTAGCCGATAAAGTTCTACAATTTTGTGCTTCATTATATGAAGTAAGCTCATTCTCATCACAAAGACTAGTGGCAGCCATAGCATAGCAACATAATGCAAAAGAAGTAGCATGAGAGCCCGAATGAGTATGCTATGAGAGAGGTGCATCTATTTGTTATCTCACAATGTCTGCACCAGCCATTTTGGCATATTTTTTGCCTCTCCAATATCAGTTCTCTCATCAACAAGTGCATCATGTAAATCTGCATTAGAAATGGAATGATCTACATCATCACATGAAACTTGTAAAGGTTGAGAAATTGGCTCATTTGGCCTAGCACTAGACTATCCACGTGTAAAAAGAGGCAGCAAAATGTAATACAACTCTTTTAAGTTAACTGATGTCTTCTTAGTACATGAAAGTAATGGTTGAATTGCATCTTCCACAAAGACAACATCATGGCTACCCAAAATGCATTTAGTATGTGGATGATACAGACAATAGCCTTTGCTTTCATAACTATACCCAACAAAAATACATTTCACTACTTTATCATCCAATTTCCTATGTTGTTGTTTAGGCACTATTGCATATGCGAAACAAGCAGACACATAGGTGAGCAAGAGATGGCTTGTGGCCATGCCAAGCCTCACACGGAATGATAGACTACAATGCCTTAATGGGACACCTATTAAGTATGTATGTTTCACACATAACAACCTCAAGCTAGAAACTATGTGGTAAAGCCTAACTCTTGACCATACACCTCACCTTTCTAGGAGTGACTTGTTCTTCCTTTCAGCAACTCCATTTTTCTGAGGTGTATATGCCACTCTAGAATGATGTTTTATCCCAAATTCAGCTAGAAAATGCATTAAAATTAGAAGACATATATCCCCCCCCGATCCGAATAAAGGGTGCTCATTTTAAATGCTAAAACATTTTCAGCCAAAACTAGAAACATTTTAAAGCATATAAAGACTACATACTTTGCTTTTAGTGGTTACACCCATGCATGCCTGGAAAAATCATCAATAAAAGTTTGGAAGTAAAGGTAGTTCCCAAAGGATGGTGTCTACAGAAAATCACAAACATCATTGTGAACAAGCTGCAATTTTGGAGCAGCCTAAATTAAACCGTGAGGTGCCTCAAATTTTAGGTAGAGAGGACACTATTTCAGATTTTTTATAGGTGTAGCAAATTAGCAAAATTCAAATGACCAAAAGGTGCGTGCCAAAGCTTTGCAAGTGAGAATCATGTACGACACATGCTGAAAACTCACAAATCCTTAATAATCTATGAGATTATACAACCCATGACATAAAATGTCAGAAGCAATGATGGCATTGCAATTCGACAAATCATGAACTGTACATCTGTCATAAATAAATTTCACAATGAGGCCAATCTTGGCTAATGCTAAAGGTGATACCATATCCTTCTTGATCCTTGGCACAAATAAAGCATATAAAAATGCAAAAGAATTACCATTAGCATTATTCATAATGATCTTTCCAACTCCCATGACAAGATAAGAGGGGTTGTTGGCACATGTGATAGTATTCCCTATAGAGGTAGGGTCAAGGGAAGTGAAGAAACTACACTTCAAGGTAATATGTTTGGTTGCCCCACTATCAAAGTCAAAACTAAACCAATAGAGGATATACATGTTCCATATGAATAAGCAGCGAGCCATCAAAGCATGATGAAAAGATCTAATATTCCATATCCACAACAAAGACAAAATAGGTGAACCAACCATCTGAGTTAAGCCGTACACGTTTTAATCTTGACTTGTGTTTGGTGATGAGTTAAGTCCTACACTTGTTGTTGGAGACTCTAAAGTGATGCTAGAATCTTTTCATAAGTGTTCTTCATGATGCCTCATCTTGGATAAAAGCTACTCTTGCCAAAATGTCAAGGGTGCACTAGATTGTGCTCTCTGACTACACTAGATAAGATTTTGAAATTATGCTTTCGATTACAAGATCACTCACATAGCAAAATAATACAAAAATAGATAAGTGATACAAGAAGTCCCACAACTCGAGACTAATAGGTATACATAGCTCAACTAAAGATGATACAGATGATCCCAAATTATCTGAGGTATAAATCATGATATGAATGTCTATGGTAATTTGGAGTGTCTCTTTGGCTTTAGGTACATATAATGGTGATGGAGGTCTTTCATACTATAGAATCTTCTTTTTTGTAGTTCTAATACCTAGTTTAGGAGAGTAGTTAGTTCTGCTGATTTTGAAATCATTACTATGGACCCAAGGACTAAGGAAGGTGGTGTGAGTGTTGTTGCTTGTTGTTATTGGACTTGGCTAACTTCCTTGGTTAGCTTGTCATGTTCACCCAATAATGTTGCATAACCCTATACAATGATGTAAATGCTTTTAGAAGGAATGACTTGGAGCTTGGAAGGGCTCATAGGTGCACCTCACATGCTTTTTATGGTTGCCACCAAGTTTTCATGATTTTTTTGTTGCAATATTTGGTTTTCCTCCTTCACTACAACCAAATTTTGTCTTAATAGTGTTACACAAGCTTAGCATGATGCTCCATTTTTATTCATAGATATTCTTCGATGAATTTCATAATTTCTTGATCCATGTTTTGTATCTTCACTTTTAGTTCATTGTGTGAGATCTATAAGGTGTTGAATTGATCTTGTAATAAGGATTTTCTATCCACAAAATTAGAATTTCACTCTTGTAAGTGAGTAGATTGAGGTTGTAGTGTTGTGTTCCTCTATACAAACTAATTGTACTCCACCTCTAGTTGATTGGCAGAAATTATCATGGTTGTTAATGCTGAGTTGACTATTGGTGCATCGATAGCAGATGCAGTTTGCAATGTATAAGGTGTAGGGGGGACCATAAGAGAAATGGGAGATATGTATGTAGTGAAACATGATGTTCTGAGTGAAGGTGATGTTGGTAGAGGGAGGATTGGCAAAGGTATGGTGATTGGTGGTGAGATGTCCATTGGATCTTACATGCTTTTATGTGTGGTCACTATCACAAATAGGAGAATGATAGGTGGAGTGATTGACAAAACATGTGAGCATGCATGAGGGGCAGGTGCTAAATACCCCAAAACTTTTCATGTACCTTATCTTTTGATTCATCTTAATCTTCCCTTTCTTATCACTCTTCTTCTTGTGTTCTCGTTGCATATTACTCCTCTTACTATCAGATATGTAATTCTTCTGTTGTGTGATGTTGTGCTTCATGCCTTCTGCTCTATCATTCTAATTCATAGTCGATTTTTAACCCAATATCTACTCTGTTAAGGGAACACCTTGAATGAGTTCCTCAAAGTCAAAGGTATCCCAATCATCTAACCCTTAGCTACTAGGAACTCGAAATCATTTGGGATGGGTGGGACTGATGGATCTACTATGGAAGCTTTTCCTATGCTAGGTCTTGGAAGGTAGATTGAGAATGTTCAATCAATCCATTCCCAAGCTGGTGAATTTTTTGGTGTCATGACTACACCTCTAGGTTTGATATAGAGGATTGTGCCTCTCATCATGGTGCTGAAGTCTTCTTATTCTTGAATAATTTTAGTTGTGCTCTAATGCGGATTTTTTTTTATGGTGAAATCATAGCGAGGCATTGGTGAATAATCCTCTTGATAGCACAATGTTCATTGAGCATGGGGTTGCATTGCCATATTGTATTTGTAGCATAAATTTGTTCAATAATCTGATGCGTAGATTGATGGTGAGCCCCATTGTCTCCTCCAAGTGTAATCTTAACCGTATCATCTTGTGCAATTGTGTGAATCTATCTTGTACAAGGAATCCAAAGTGTTACATGCATATCAGAAGTGGCAATGAAAATTTTAGAGTGATGTGATGGCTACCATTTTCATGAGCTTCACTATGTTCCTCTCCTTCATGGTCTCTGATATCAATGTCTCCTTGTCTAAGGGGATTTTCATGGAAACTTGAATTTCTTCATCTCATGGTTACATAATAAAGGTGGGACTATGAAGGTTCCAAGAAGATCCATGAAGGTTCCAAGAAGATCCATGAAGGTGGGCCACTAACTAAAATACCTTAATGCAAAAAAAGATTATATCTCTAAACGCTGAATAGAACTACGTGGTTGAGTTCTCTTAAACTTGTAGCAGACTTTGAGGTGCTTATATTAGCAAATCAAAACATGTATATATTTCGCACAAAAAGACACAATTTCCTACACAAATGCTATGATAATGCGTTTGGAGGTGATAACAAGCTCATATTGCAATTTGGACACAACAAAGTGAAGCAGTTTTGAAATCCTAATTGCCTTGAGTATGCTCACCAATTTTAATGGTATTTTGAGACTGTGATGGGAGAAGTGTCATTGACACCCTCAATGAAGTGAAGACCTTCTCTGATACGAATTGTTGAAGTTTAAGGTCTACGAAAGCACATGAAGAACACAAGGAAGAAGAGAACACTTGGAGCACAACACATAGTAGTGAATTTATTACCAAGAGAATGTAAAAAGATAAGTAACCCATTAGGCTCATAGGTGTATATACAAGCCGATGGAAAAAAACCTCATCAAGAGGGAAAAAAAGTGCTCCAATGGTCCTAGTGTGTTCACACACATCACTACCTAAATATATCAATAGTAGAACTTAGTCAATCACAAGCTATCTCCAATCACAAGCTTTTGATCACTCAAGAATAGTAGAAGAGAGAAAAATAGAACTTGCATAGGATAAGAGCAAATCCAATGCAAAAGAGTAGACAAGATATGACCTAGAGAAAGATAGTTTTTGGTATTATAGACTTGAATCAATTGATACAAAATCTTTGGGAAATAGATTCCCGATGAAGGTTTGACCACTTGATCACGCTTGAGCTATCACAATCTCATTCACACTCACATTCTCAATCACACTCACATTCTCACTCTCATTCTCGATCCCAAGGTAATTCTCTGATTTTCAACCTCTTTCAATATGTTGGAGCAAACCTTCTTCCAAATAGAGTTGATTATTACCCCAAATAAGTGAGGAATATACCAAGTTAGAAAAGACTCATATCTCCAAATCTTGCATGAAAACGTTTTTCAAAAGCAAGATTTTGTAGTTGTCAAGTGATCTCTTCAGCAGTATTTGTCAAACGTAGAAGGAAAGGAATGAAAAAATATCCAAAGTCATCTGTAAGTGTGGATGACAAGAGATGTGCATCAAAATCACAGACTTGAATAGAAATAGAGTAGAACACTTTTTTTTTCCTTTTTAAGTGTTGGAAAAATTCACACTTTAGAAGTAAAAGATAATAAGGAATTACAAAACTCTCATGAGAGACAAAATGGTTCAGCTCTTTGATCTTCACAATAGAGTTAGAAATGCCCTATGTCCAAATCTACCTCCAAATATCACTTTTAATCCCTTCAACTTTAGAAATTCTAGAGAGAAAATAAAATGAAGGCATTATCTTATAGTGAACTAAATGTAGAGACCAAAATGAGGCACTTAAAACATGATTCACAATTTTTTCACGAAAAAACTTTTTACTCCCCTATGCTTGCTCTACCTTTCTCTCATACATCATTTCTCTTAATTCTTTTATCTTATTGTTCAATTTGCAACCACAAACATGATACAAGTAAGGTTTAGAGAGAATATAAAACTTATCATCCCCAAATTTTGTTTATATGCATAAAATGGCCTCCTTATTCATTCTAAACATTTTGTCCACAATATATAACGCAAAAATCAGAATGAATTATTTTACTATTAGAAGACCTAGTACAATTCTTCCTCCCTTTAAGCACTATGTCCTCAGAAGAGGAGAGAATTATAATGTGCCAAGAAATTTTCTAAGTTCACACAAGTTGAATCTTTGAGTAGATATGCATGCCATTTTAGCAAAATCTCTCCTATAGATATATTTCCAAGTAATCTTCCCATCCTATCTAATACTTATTCAGATCTAAGCTCAAAAGAGCCATCATCTTTCAACTTATAGTTTCCTTGCAAAACATAAGCAATATTAGGTACATATATTTTAAGGTAACATCAAATATAGCATGCACATTTAAATGTTTACACAATTCCAAAAAATAAGCAAGAGACCAACTCATTTTGAAAACTTAAAAATGACCTATGTATCGTGGAGAAAGACTATGATCCTCCCTTAGCAACAAGTTAGATTGGTGAGGATTGACTTTAAGAAATACCATGCATTTGATTGAAAATCAAGTGTTCTTGTCTTCAAATAATAGAATTTGTTTTTCCTTTTTTTGAGCTTCTTTTATGTGTTGCTTCATTTTTCCATGTTTTCCATCCATCTTCTCAAGCATTTCAATAGACACTTCTAGTTTACTTGCAAAAGTAGGAAACAAAGGTGGAGTCAAAAAATTATAAGTATACATAGCCTCAAATGGAGTCACTTTTATAGATTCATACCATGCACTATTGAATGCAAACTCTCCTAAGTCCAAATATTCACTCCAATTACCTTGCTTTTCATTCATGTGCATATGCAACATATCTTCGGGTACCTGATTAACCCTCTTAGTTTCCCCATATATTTGTGGATGGAAACATGTAGTCATACAAATTTGATTGCAAATCGATTCAAATGTTTCTTTCTGGACGTTCGATGTGAACCTCGAGTGTCCATAAAACAATATGTTTTTAGGCATTCCATTTAGTCAAAAACTTTCTTTCACGAATAGTCTTCCAACATTCAAGACAATATCAATCTTTTTTATAGGAAAGAAATGTTCCACCTTGGCAAGTTGATCAACTACCACAAATATGGTATCATGTTTATTTCTAGCCATAGGCAATTTAGTGATGAAATCCATAGAGGTAGAGGTCTTAGTACTTTGATTTTGAAAGTTCCAAAGTTTGTAGCATTCCACACATTCTCTTAAAGTCAGATTTCACCTATTCACACTTTGCATATTTACTAGCATATTCTCTAATATCGCATTTCATACATGCCTAAAAGTTATAATATTTTGTTTTAACATAGGTCCTTGAATAACCTAGATTTGCAAAAAAGGTGCATCATGACAATTATGTAATATTTGAACTCTCATTGGAGACTCTGAAGATATACATAATTGATTGTTACAACTTAAAACTCCATTCTATAAATGAAATTAGTCTTGATACTCTGATCCTCTATCTCTGTGGAACAAACTCAAGATAAGTGCATACAAAAATTCATGTTCCAGTTCTTCAATCGGATTGAGAAAAATAGAATTTATTACCAAAAGGATATTATATTAAGGTTTTTGACTCAATGCATTAGCTACCTTATTCCTCAATTAAATCTGACTTATTTTCCTATTGTTAAGCAATGGTTATGTGAAAATGTATCTAGACTTTGATGATTTGTTTTCAATTCATACTTAACCCCTAACACTAGATGCCTCCAATGCTTAAATGCATGTAGAAAAAAAAATGCATCTTTAGTTGATGACTAAGATAATTTTCATGTTTTCTTAATTGTCTGGCTTCATATGCAACCATCCTACCATCCTTTGAAAGAACAAATCTTATTTGACTAGGGTAACCATTTGCAGCACATGCAATCACAAAAGGATTTCTCATTGTTGGTATTTTCAAAACACAATTTTCAATGAACTTTTGATTGAATGATTCAAATATTTTTGATAGGCATCAATCCACACAAATCCTGCATTCCTTTTAGTCAACTTTGTGAGGGGATTAGCTATCTTAGAGAAATCTTTAATATGTGCTCTTTCATATTGCACCAATCCTAAAAAACTCCTAAGAATGTTAGGAGCCGGCTAATGAGCTATTATTTTTGCTTTATCTTGGACAACATGAATTCCCTCTTTAGATATGACTCTTCCTAGATACACAAGTTTATTCTTAGCAAAAAAAACATTTACTCTTATTTCCATTAAATTTGTGTTCTATAAGACGTTGCAAAGTCTTTTTGAGATGTACAACATGGTCACAATAATCTTTAGAGTATACAAATATATCATCAAGAAATACTAAGATGAATTTGTCTAGGTAATCATGAAAAAAATTATTCATCAAGCAGATGAATGTGGCAAGAGGATTTGTGAATCTTAAAGGAAAAACTATAAACTTGTAGCAGTCATAACGTGCATGAAAGCTCTCTTAGGTTAATCTTCTATTTTTTATGCTAATTTGTTGATATCTAGATTTTAAGAAAATCCTAGTGAATAGAGTTGCTCTACTTAATTGACCTAATAAGTCATCTATGTGAGGGAGTGGGTACTTATTTCAATTTTTCTTTCATTCAAGCCCTTGTAGCCAACACATAATCTATAAAGTCCATCTTTCTTCTTCTAAAATAAAACACGTCCTCCCCAAGGTAAAATGTTATTGGTGCAGGACAATCATCAATTGATGATTGGGACAAAGTTTGAAGTCAATAAGTAAAGCAAAGATCACCATATGAGGCTTGAAGATGAGTATATGCTCAGACGATGAAAAATTGTATATACATGTATATTACTCTTGTAATATGTTCATAAAAAACTTTGTATCAATGATGAGCCGGGATGTAAATGTCTATATATACTTGAATATAGACGAAATTAAAAAAAAGAGAGATGATTAGTGACAAGTTTTAGAAGTCATTAGAGACTCTAGAGAGTGAGAAGAATGTGGATTATCTATCAGATGTATGATTTCTCTAAATAGAAGAAAGTTGCACCTTGATCTTTTGCTCAGTGCTCCTTACGTGTTTATGTTCTTCAGGAATGCTTTTGTACAAGTATAATTCTATATTTGAGTGACCTCTATACAAGTTTGAGACTCTAATTGTAATCAGGCTGAGAGAATTTTAAGAAGGAACATTTACATGTGTAAAGAGAAGAAGTAAACATAGGTACAAGCACAAATTCAATGGTCAATGTTTTGCTAAGATCTCCCTCCATAGTGTAAAGTTTTGAGCACATAAGCACTCATTATTTAATTTCAAAGGTAAGATACTTGTGGCTAAAATAATTTGAGTAAACAAGGTCTAATTTGGGAGAACCATGCATTAGAAGTTGCAGGTGTCAAAATCCACTACACATAAGAACAATTTCAGACATAGGTATACTGTTTGAAGGAAATCTCAAGATCTACTGATAAGTTTGAGAAACTATAACTTGCATAAGGTGTGCAAACATTAGAGGACACGTTTTGCAACATTTCATTGAAAAATTTACACATTTTATCAGTCAATGAGTGAATTAAGTGCACCAGATGTTTCTGTGTAATGAGTTTCTTCACTGTTAACTTAAGTCTTGATAATTTGGTATTGGTTTTCCAAAATTGGTTGAGGTTACTATTTTTTCTTGATAATGAGTTCTCTAAAATCAAGGATAATGTGTTTGTTTAGAGATTAATCATCTCCATCAGTGGTATCAGAACAGGAGTCATCAGATTTGAAGAAAGGAGGACCTCGACTATTGCAGATATACAGAAATCAATCTTTGAAGATTTAAAATGTGAAAGTTTGAAATGAAAACTAGAGAAGGAGGCTTGAAATCTATCAAAAGTATCAAAGGGAAGAGCTCTCAGATTTGAAGACATGGATGAAGAAGGATGCTCAAGCAAGGAGCATTATCTACATGGGAGTCAATGATTACTTGCCACCTCACATTAGAGGACTTCAAAGTGCAAGTGACATATGGAATTCTTTGGAAGAGCATTTCCAAAACACTACAAAGTCAAGGAAGGAATCTTTATGGGAAGAGTTCACCACATTCAAGAGGAAGGCTTCTCAATCCATTTCTGATTATGTAGCAAGGATGAATGATATTGCAGATGCATTAGGAGTAGTTGATGAAGACATTGAAGAGGATAAATTGGTAAGACAAATTCTCATAGGTTTGAGAGGAGATACGAAGTGGAAGCCATTCATTCTATCTACTGAATTGTCACTAGATCATTTCACTCATGACTTGAATAAATTGCTAGGACATATGCTAACCTTTGAGTAGGATATCAAAGGTGATGTTGATAAGAGTACAGGTCAAGCAATGTACTCGAAGGACAAGAAGAAGTTTAACAAAGGTAAGCAACAATTGAATGAAGATGAAGGTACTATGAGTCAAGCAAATTTCCTAAGAGGAAGAGGAGGTGGGAAAGGAAGAGGAAGAGGCAAAAGCAATAAAGATGGTGTTAAAGATTGCTGGATTTGTGGTAAGACTAATCATTTAGCTCATGAATGTTTGCATAATAATCAAAATGGTGGAGGATATAATCAAAACTTTAATTCAAGAGGAAGAGGTGGTAGAAATCAGAGAGGTAATGTCAGAGATAGAGGTAATAGAGGTTTCTTTGGAAGAAATGCAAGAAGAGTCTTTCAAATTCAATCCTACAATAATATCTACTACAAATATGCTTTAGATTAGAAAGAGGATTCAACATTAATTATCAATGAAACTTGTGAAAGAAAAAGTGAAGATCAAAGAGTTTTCTACATTGACTAAGGGTGCAACAATCACTTGAGTGGCAACATAGCCTTGATGACTGATATGGAGAATAAGGTGAGTAATCATATAATCAAAACAAGTGATAACACAAAGCACAATGTGAGATCCATTCGATCAGTAAAGGCTAAGGATGGAAGTGCTCATTTGAGTAAGGTTTTGTATGTCCCTACAATTCCAAAGAATTTGATAAGTGTAGGGAAAATTTTAGAGAAAGAATATGAAGTAAGGTTCACCAATTCTATGTTGAAGACCCTAGCCATGGGTATAAACAAATTGTTTCAAGGAAGAAAGAAGGGAGGCTCTTCACATGGTATCATCAAGGCAATTTTGGTCATGCATTATTTACTTATGGAGAACATAAGATCTTTGAGTTAGATCTTTGGCACAAAAGGCTTGAACATTTTAATGAAAGAGGTATTAGGGATATGATTAACAATGGTTCAGTGCTTGGATTACCTAACATTGCAGGTCAACACATGACATACAAGTGTGAAGCATGTCAATTGGGTAAATCTCACAAGAATACTTATGATAAGAAAGGGTTTATGTATTCAAAAAAGCTTGAATTGGTGTATAGATATGCGTGGGGTCCATCAAAGGAATTCAGCATTAATGGTTCGAGATATTATGTGATTTATGTTGATGATGCCACAAGATGGATCACTATATATATGATCAAATATAAATAATAGGTGTTCAACACATTTAAACATTATCATGTGTGTGCACAGAGAATCACAGGGCAAAAAGGGAAGAGAATAAGGTCAGTTGGAGGGGGAGAGTATTTCTCTTATCAGTTCAATGATTACTCATGGAATGTAGGTATAAAAAGGGAAGTTACTTGCAGATAATCTCCTAAAAAAAAGGTGTAGTAGAAAGGAGAAATAAAACTCTTGTTGAGTTTACAAGGTCAATGATGAAGAAGAAAAAATGCCCTAATTATTTGTGGGCTAAGGCTGTTAATACAGCTACTTATTTGGTTAATAGACTTCCATGTAAGGCTTTGAATGGAATGACACCTTATGAGGCATGGTGGGGTAAGAGTCCTACCTTAGATCATTGCAAAGTGTTTGGATGTTTGGCTTATGCATATGTACCATCTCAATTAAGGCATAAATTGGAACCTAAAACTGAAAAGTATGTGTCCATTGGTTATGATGATAAGCAGATGGGTTACAGATTGTGGAGTCCATCCACAAAACAATTCCTTGTGTCAAAAGATGTTAGGGTTGATGAGCAAGGTACTTGGTATGCAGGTACAATTAAATGTTCATGCAGGTGATGAAAAAGTCTTGACCGAAAGAAAAGGGAAATAAAAAATTCAAATTCATGATGATGAAGAGATTGTTGATGCTCAAATTGATAATGAAGAGATTGTTGATTCTCAAATTGATAATGAAGAGATGCCAAGGTTTGATCTAGAATATGAAGAACCAAAGACTTCAAAGAGTGGAGAAGGTAGAAGGTCAATAAGGAACATAAATCAACCCATAAGGTACAATTATGATACTTCATTTTTGACTACTAAAGTTTATGCTTATATGGTGAAAGCAAAAGAAGATCCTTCTACATATGATGAGGCAAAAGGTAAGGAAAATTGGGAGAAAGCTATGCAGGAGTAATATGATGCATTGATGGAGAATGAGACATTGGATTTGGTTCCTAAACCACATAATCAGAAGATCATTGGATGCAAATGGGTCTATGTCAAGACAAAGAGGTATGCAGATGGAATTGTGTCTATGTATAAAGCTAGACTTGTTAAAGGATATGCTTAAGTATATGGTGTAGATTATGATGAGACTTATAGTCATGCGGCGAAGATGACAACTATAAGGACTCGCATAGCTATTGCTGCATATAAAGGTTGGAATGAAAACTATAAGGCCTTGCATAGCTATTGCTGCATGTAAAGGTTGGAAGCTATGTTATTTAGATGTGAAGAATGCTTTTCTAAATGGTTACATTTTAGATGATGTTTCCATGGAGCAACCAGAAGGTTTCAAGAATGAATGTTATCTAGAGTATGTGTGTAAGCTCAAGAGATCTTTGTATGGTTTGAAGTAGGCCCCAAGGGCATGTAATTATAGACTTGTGAAGTTCTTTAAAGAGCTTGTGATGATAGATTTATTGACATTTGCATATATTTTGATGACATAATTCTTACAAGTACAGATGAGAAGGGTATACGAAGTCTTAAGAAGCAGATGGAGAAAGAGTTTAAGATGAATGACTTGGGAGACTCATCATATTTCTTGGGAATGGAGATTTCATATACTCAACATGGAGTATATGTGACACAAGAAAGGTATTTGAAGAATTTGCTAATCAAGTTTAAAATGGAAGATTGCAAAGTAGAACCTACTCCAATGGAGGTGAATCATAAATTGAGTAGATGTGGAGGAGAAGAATTCAAGGACATGAAGCTATATCAAAGTTTGGTTGGTAGTCCAATCTATGCTACATTGACTAGGCCTAATTTGTCATATGTAGTTGGAGTGTTGTCGCCATTCATAAATTGTGCTAGGAAAGAACATTCGATTGTAGGACAAAGGGTGCTAAGATATATTAAGGGTACACTCAAAGAAGGTTTTTATTACAGATTCAGATCAGATAAAAAAATCAAGATATATAGTGATGCAGATTGGGCAGGTAGCTCTTATGATAGGAGGCCAACCTATGGATATTTATGTTATATGGGAGATAAATTAATCTCTTGGTGTTCTAAGAAGCAACATAAAGTTGCTTTGTCATATATAGAAGCAGAATATAAAGGTATGGTTGGATCTGCAAAGGAGGTTATGTGGTTGAAGACACTTATGAAGAGTTTTGAGATCATTCACAGTACACCCACTATTCATGGAGATAATATGAGTTCATTGTATCTAGCTGCTAATCCTGTGTATCATGCCAAGACTAAAAATATTGAGATCCAATATCACTTTTTGAGAGAGAAGGTGATTGATAAAGAAATTGAAGTCATACACACTTCTACAAAAGATCAAATTACAGACATGTTAACAAAAATTTTGGATGGACCTAAGTTGCAGAGGTTCAAAGCCATGGTAGGTATAAAGAAGATGGAGAAAATCACAATTGATGATTGAGGGGGAGCTGTTGGCATAGGACAATCATCAATTGATGATTAGGACAAAGTTTGAAGTCAATAAGTAAAGCAAAGATCACCATATGAGGCTTGAAGATGAGGTATGATCAAAAGATGAAAACTTGTATATACATATGTATATTACTCTTGTAATTAGTTCATAAAAAACTTTGTATCTATGATGAATCGGGATTTAAAGGTCTATATATAATTGAATATAGACAAAATAAGAAAAAGAGAGATGATTAATGACAAGTTTTAGAAGTCATTAGAGACTTTAGAGAGTGAGAAGAATATGGATTATCTAGTAGATGTATTATTTCTTTGAATAGAAGAAAGTTGCACCTTGAACTTTTTCTCATTGCTCCTTCTGTGTTTATCTTCTTGGTAAATGCTTTTGTACAAGTCTAATTCTACAATTGAGTGACCTTTGTACAAGTTTTGAGAGTCTAATTATAATCATGCTAAGAGACGTTTAAGTAGGAACATTTACATGTGTAAAGAGAAGAAGTGAAGACAGGTACATGTGCAAATTTGATGGTCAATGTTTTGATCAAATCTTCCTCCATAGTGTAAAGTTTTGAGCAAGTAAGCACTAATTATTTAGGCTGAGAGGAAAGCTATGTGTGGCTAAAAGCGTTTGCATAAAGGAATTCTAGTTTGCGAGAATGCATTAGAAGTTGCAGGTGTCAAAATCGACCACACAGAATAACAGTTTCAGACATAGGTATATTGTTTGAAGGAAATCTCAAGATCTACTAATTCGTTTGATGAACTTTAATATGGAGAAGGTACCGAAACATTAGGTGAGACCTTCTATAAAGTTGAAAACTTTACACATATGATCAGTCAATGAGTGAATTCAGTGCAACAGATTTTTTTGTGTAATGAGTTTCTTCACAATTAACTCAAGTCTTGATAATTTGGTATTGATTTTCCAAAATTGGTTGAGGTTATGAGTTGTTCTTGATACACAGGTGCTCTAACATCAAGGATAACGTATTCTTTTGGAGATTAATCATCTGCATCAAATGTTCAGTCTTATCAAGCATTTCTTCAAAATATCATCTAATTAAACCTTAAGCTATTTTAATTTATTTATGTTAAATCTATAGGGTGCTCTAAAACATGGTTTAATCCCCGGATACAGGTCAATTGTGTTTGTGAATCAGCCTAGGTGGAGGTATACCAAGAAAGTCTTTTGGAATACATGTGCATATTCTTTCAAAAGATTCTCTATATAATTTTGATGATTTTCATCATTATATTCCTCGTTCAGATTGTTCATATACACTACAAATGTTCTATAGGCATCACACATACCTCTAATTATCTACAAGCAAAAAAGAAACACCAATCATCATAGTTCACTCGCCATTCAAAATTAAAGTTAGTGAAGATGACCGAATGTCTTCTTTCTTCATTCCATAGATCCTTTCACATGCAAAATCCTTTGTTCCATAGTTTCTTAATCTTTGAAGACTATCAATGCTGAGAGATCCAATACCCTTGATTGGGAAAAAAAATAGAATTGTGTTGTCTAATGCGAGCATCCCACTTCAAGTCCTCACTAACCTTGATGTGAGGTTTCATCTAACATCAACATTTCCAAAATGAACAAACTAAATGTGATCCTCTGGAGGCAATATGAAAAGGTTAAAACAACAAGGTGAGCAAGTCGTGTGGCTTCCACCTTTAAAGATAAAGATGAGTAATATTGCTTTTATTCTAGTTTCAAAATCATGATATCATAAATTTGTAAGATCCATTGATGAACAACCCTTGAAAACCTATATAAAGAGGGTATTGCCACATATATCCTTAGTCTTTCCAATGCTAATCTTGCAATCACAAGGATTTGTGATCACCAAGAAAGTACTCTCCAAGTTCGAGTTCAAACTCCAGCCTTCTTCTTTGTTCTAGTATTTTCTATTCTTGTATCTTAGACAACCTATATTGTTATGTTTTAATGCACTAGTACAAGATAATTTTTAGTTATTCCTTGTACCTAGTTCACCTCCCTAAAGGGAGTTCTTGTAATCCACATATCATGTTTCATACCTATGGTCCCAGGTTGTGGGATCTCTAGTATCACCTCTATTTGAGATATCCATACCTGTTAGTCCCAAGCTGTGGGACTTCTTATATTAGTGACATATCCATGTATTAATTTCCCTATATGGGTGATCTTATAATGAAAAGCACAATTTTGAAATCTTGTCTAGTCTAGTTAGAGGGTACACTCTAGTGCTCCCTTGACATTTTGGCAAGACTACCTTCATCAAGTTGAGAAACCATGGAGATTATTGATGAAGAATTATTTTCTACTCTAAAGTTTAGCTAGCAACAATTCCAAGAGATACGAGAAAACCAAGAAAAAATCCAACACGAGAATATTCAAGATGTAGTTAGAGAGCTTCAAAGACAAATCCAAGAGTTGCAAGTCATAGTAAATGAACCTTCTTCAAGTACATCCATGGCAAGTAGAATGAGGAAAAGTCAAAAGGTGAGCATGCGTGAGAAATTTGATAGGACATGATCATAGTTTCAAGGATTTTGATAGCAGGTGAAGCTATTCATAAGAATGCAACAAGATAGTTACGTAGATGATGGATCCCAAGTAGGACTCATGGGAACTCTATTATGTGGCCTTGTGTTTTCATGGTTTGCACCTACCCTTAAGAAGGATATGAATATTTTCTATGATTTCAAGGCCTATGTTCAAGATTTCATGTCTTCTTTCGAGGATACCAATTGTTCACGTGTTGTTGAGAGAAAATTAAGGAAGCTATGTCAAGGAAATAAGTATGCCTCTATCTACGCATCATAATTCAAACAAATCTTTTGTGATCACACATGGAATGAGGGTTATTTTTTCAAGGACCTCATGTTAACCATGCCCAAGGTAAATACTTTGAATGAATTCATGAATCAAGAAAATGAGTGTGATAATAGGTTGTTTGAGACAAAGCAAGAGAAGAAGATTTCTATTGAAGATCAAGAATACAAGTTTACCTCAATTCCTCAACAACATGTCTTGGGAGAACCTCAACTAAAACCCATGCAACTGGATAACATGAGAGTAAGAGGACTTACATCAAAGGAGAGAAAACATAAAAAAGAAAATGGATTATGCTTTTATTATGGAGACCATGATGATATGATATTCAAACGTCCTAAGAAGAAGAAAAAACTTGGAATTTGGACTTGCACAATCACCATCCCATATCAAAGGAATCATCATTAGAGGAAAAAAGTAAATGCATCCCCTCATGAGAATCAAGTAGTTGATTGTACACCTAGATATACTACAAACCCTTTTCAGTTTCATCATGGATACTCATGATCATCATGTTCTAGTACCACATATGAAGAACTCTAAAGAGGCCAAGATCTATGAAGGTTAAATTCCTAGAAGATCTCAGGATCATATAACTACTCCTTGTGAAATTTTCACTTGAAGGGAAGGTGATGTCATGGACATAAAGGAAACCATACTAAACCTTAGATTCCATGTCACTTTCTATAACCCATGTTTGGTTCTACATTGGGATAATCTAATGCTTCCATCACATGCAAAAAGTGCCAAAACCCTAATATCCATTGTCTCTTTGTTTGATTCTTATACTCAAAGGTCTCTTTTTGAATTGATGAAATCATCAACGACATCATCAACTCGTAACCTACATTGATAAACTACCCTTGAGAACCTACATAAAGAGGGTTTGGACACATATATCTTTAGTCTTGCCAATGCCAGTCTTGAGAGCTCAAAGATTCATGATCACCAAGTAAGTATTCTCCAAGTTCTAGTTCCATTTCTAGTCTTCTCCTTTGTTCTAGTCTTGTCTAGTCTTGTATCTTGGACATCCTTTGTTGTCCTATTGTAATATCATAGTATGAGATCCTTTCTAGTTATTCCTTATGTCTAGTTTATCTCCCTAAAGGGAATTTCTATAATCTAGGTATCATGTTTCATACCTATGGTCCCGAGTTGTGGGATCTCTTGTATCATGTCTATTTGAGTTATCCATACCTATCAGTCCTAGGTTGTGGGACTTCTTAATGTCCTTTTATTATTTTCCCTACATGGGTGATCTTGTTATCAAAAGTATGATTTTGAAATCTTGTCTAGTCTAGCTAGAGGGCAAAATCCATAACTCCCCTATTATCATGCATGTACTATAGAAGGAACCAACATATATGATCTATGCCATACTAGCTCATGGATTCAAGAAAGATGATCCAGTAAAGTTACCTAGTTAGTACAAAGATTTTCAAGATGTCTTTGAGAAGAAGAATGCACATATCCTCCTAGAGCAAACACCTTATGATTGTGTCATAGAAGTTCAAGAGGGAGCACAACCACCTTCCCGACAAATCTATAGACTATCCCCAGGGAACTTAATGAATCAGATAAGAATATTGATGAGAATCTACTCACGTTTTTTATTAGACAATCAAAGTCTCTTGTAGGAGCCCCTTTCCTATTTGTAAAGATGAAGGATGAGACTGTCCACATGTGTGTAGATGATTGTGGGTTGAATAAAGTAACTAAAACAAACAAGTACCCTCTACCACTCATATGAGAGCTCTTGGAACGCCTTGGAAAAGAAACTTTCTTTCAAATATTGACCTTCGAGGAGCTTACAATCTTCTCACGGTAAAAGGAGACAAATGGAAGAGAGCATTTTAAACAAGGTATGGGCATTTTGAGTATGTACTTATGCCATTTGGTCTCACAAATGCTTCATCCATCTTTCAAGATATAAATGATAGATATCTTTCAAGAGTATTTAGATTCGTTTTTGGTAATATACCTTGATAATATCATAATATTCTCAAAAAGATTTAGAAGATCACGAGTATCATGTAAAGATAGTCCTAGAGAAAGTAAGAGAAAAAGCTTTATATGCAAAACTAGAGAAGTGTATTTTGATCAGAAAGAAGTGGAGTTTTGGGCTACATTGTCTCAGAGAAAGGAATCTTTATAGATCCCAAGAAGATTGCGATAATGCTTGATTGATAACCATCTTCATGTGTTAGAGATGTAGAATGTATTTTAGGGTTTGCCAAATTTTATCGAATATTCATCAGAGGTTATCCTAGAAAGTGACACGTGTCATAAACATAGGAAATGAGAAATTCTCATGGATCAAAGAAGCAAAAAAAAAGCCTCAGTACCTTGAAATTAGCATTCACCACTACTCCAATTCTAGTTCAATTTGATCATACCAAGTCTTTCTTTTTAGAGATAGATGCATCATACTTTGCCTAAGGGGCTATTCTATCCCAACATGGAGTTGATGAAAACTACATCGAATTGCATATTACTCAAGGAAGTTACGTGCATTTGATATGTGGGATCATCATCTAGAAGCAGTAGCCCATAAAGTTACCGTGTATAGCGATCATTGGAATTTGCAGTATTTTATGACCACTTGATGCTTAGAATAGTCGATGCATTTGATACGTGGGATCATCATCTAGAAGCAGTAGCCCATAAAGTTATCGTGTATAGCGATCATTGGAATTTGTAGTATTTTATGACCACTTGTATCCTCAATAGAAGGCAATCTTGATGGAGTAAGTTTTTATCTGGGTTCAACTTTTTCAACACATACCCTTCAGAATGTGAGGAATGCTAGTCGGATGCCTTCTCAAGAAGATCTTACATTGCATGAAAGAAAGGAAAAGAGAGATTTGATCAACAAGAAAATGTATTACTCAAGCTTGAACAACTCTAATTAGTAGCTATCTCTTCAAGCCACCATGAAGATTGAGCTCTAAATCATTTGATTCATGCCATTCTACCACATGATGAATTATTTTGTAACATCATGTTGAAAACTCAACAAGGAAAATTTCAAGAAGTAAATGATCTTGCGAAAAAGGATTGATTAGTATTCTACAAGAACCTATTCTATGTCCCTCTAGAAAAGCCTAGGCTCCAATTAATTCAACATCTTCATGAAAACCTTATAGTAACATATTTTAGAGTAAAAAATTAGTAGAACTATATCAAGGGATTTTTGGTGGCCTCAAAACTGGAAAGAGGTCAAAAAATATATTCAAACTTGTGACACTTGAGATAGATCTAAGGACTATGAAATAAACCTCATGTGATCTTACAAACTTTACCTATTCCAGAAAGGCTATGGGCTTCATTATCTATGGATTTCATCGCAAATATACCAAAGTCTGATAAGTAGGATGCCATTCTTGTTATAGTGAATAGATTTAAAAAGATGGCACACTTCATTCCAGACTAAGGCAATCATGGGTGCAACCACTACTAGAACTTCCTCAGATACATCTTTAGGCTTCATGGATTGCTTGATGATATTGTCAATGATGAAGGTCCATGATTCATATCTAGCTTTGTAAATAGTCTTTGCAAGCTCCTTGGTGTTCAACTTAAGTTTTCTATAGCAATTATCCACATACAGAGTATACAAATAGAATGGGTGAATCAAGTGCTAGAGCAATATCTTCGTTGCACCCTCAACTATCATCAAAATGAGGGGTTGAAGCTTTACCCTTTGGAGGGTTTACGTATAACAATAGTGTTCATACATACACTAAGCAGACTCCCTTCTATACAAATTATGGATAACATCAAAGCTTGGATATAAAACTCTCAAATCATGTCAAGAACCCAATTGCAAGAGATAAGGCCTAGTACCTCATGGATATTCACAAATAAATGAAGGAAGAGATCCGTAGAGCTCTAGATAAATATAAGCATTATGCACATCAACATCCTATTCAAAGTATGGTTATTTTGAAATACTTTTAAGACCTCAAAGCTTTATTCAAAGCTAGACCATCAAAATTTTGGTCCACTCACCATCTGGATCGAGATCAATCAAGTCACATTCAAGCTCTAATTACCAAGTACCTTGAGAATGCATCTAGTTTTCCATTTGTCCATGTTTAAGACATATAGGATTTCACCATTGAGGGGGGAGAGACCTAGTCCCTCATCACCTATAGAGATTGATGATCATGAAGAATTTGAAGTTGAGCATATTCTAGATTTGAGAATATCCCAAGGAAGATTGGAGTACCTGGTTCATTGGAAAGGGTATGACATGAGCAATCATAATTGGGAACCTGCAAAAAACCTTCACAGAGCAACAATCAAGGTTTGAGAATCCCATAAGAAAAATACAATGAATCTAAGACGAGAGAATATGGCCTCTCCTCGTAGAACTCATCACTTGAGGGGGAGTTGATTTCATGGACAAAGGAAACCATCCTGAACCTTTAATTCCATGTGACTTCTATATCTCATGATTGGTTGAGAATTTGGAGAAACCAATGCTTTCATTGCATCTCAAACATGCCAAAACCCTTAGATCATCTGTCTTCTTGCTTGATTATGATATTCGAAGAACATGTTTTGAATTGATGAC